>CM024753.1:28232587-28407895 GCA_014218235.1 Colocasia esculenta | reverse complement strand
ATCCAGATAGAGACGCATGGGCCCATTACCAACCTGGTGTCTCCGTGTTCATGAGTTCTCATAATCGTTTTTCTTTTTTTCTTTTTTGACCCGTCATGTTTGACAATTCCCCCTCTCTCTAATCTCATATGACTATTCCATCGTGGAGAGGAGCCCACGTTTGACTCCAGAAAGATCGGGAGATCATAAATTCATAACGGGCCAACCAGCTGGAGATTTGTTTCCTCGGGCATGGATCAGCGTCCAGTCCGATGGCCTGCCGACTGGCGAAATGGTCAAGGCGTTCGCAGCTCACGCTTACCTCATGCAAAGACCTCCAGTTGTATTAGACATGGGAATAGTCCAAATCAAAAAAATTAAGTGGAGTTCTTGTGCTTATATGTTTTGGATCTTAGAATCTCATATTAAGATTTTGTAAATTTCTATATGGTATCAAAGTAAGACCAGACCCCACATTGATGTTTTGCCTCCTCCTTGTTTAATTCCGTAGTCCATTTGGATGTGAGGGGAGTGTATAAAAGGAGAATCATATCGAAAAAATCTATTGAAGTTCCTATGTTGATATATATATATATATATCCTGGGTCTTAAAACTTTTAACACCTAATTAAAATTTGTGGTTTTATGTAAGTTGTGATTCCTTGGGATTTTTAGTTTTCAAACCCTATAATCAGTCGTGGTTAGGGAGCACCCCGTCCAAATTTAATATTTTTCAATCGAGTTACTGTTAAGTCTAATAATTATCGGACTAAAGTATGAGCTCAAGCCCTGTACGACGTCAAAAGAGCTGCCCCAATAGATGTCATTTTATTTGTCCACAAAATATATCAGATCGACTGATATGACTCAGTTTGTAGCAATATACTCTTTTTAAGATTCAATAGGAAGCTCATGAGCTCTAGGTTATACACCTATACATCCAATTGTTGAGCTCACAGCTCACCTTTCTCCTTCCTCCAGGTGTGAAGTGTCCGAACAAGTACACGACCAAGTCAAACACGGACAACCAGAATTTAGAACTGTCCCCACCCACGAATGTTGGTCAAAAGAACGCAATCACGGGTCAACTCCCACCAAGCCAAGCGAGGCTAAAAGTTCTCTGCCAACTCGACAAAGTCAGATGAAACCGATCGATCAAGAAAGACCCCACCCCAACCCCTCTAACTCGATCGCACCCTCCACATCCATATATACCTATTATTTCTCCTTTCCTCCATCCCTATCCGGTGGATTAGAATTACAGAGGCCGGGAAGGAATCATTTGTTCCTATCCTACAAGCACTTTTTTTTTTTTGAAGCACGAGGGATGCCCCCTATACACACTAGAATCTGCAGAATTCCAAAAGCGAAAAGCACCGTTGCGGGTCTTCGAGATCCCATGTAGCTATCATGGGTTTCCGTCATCACATGTTAACCTTTTTTTATTGAGTTGAGAATGCCAACTATTATTGGATAGTTATAATTATCTGATCGAATTCTTTTTCATCATATCTGTATAAATATGATATGACGTTGGTTATCATTACTATTTATTATTGCTGCCATCTACTATTTATCTTATATTGTTATTATTATTGATCGTCGTCATCTCTACTATCACCAATTATGGCCGTCATCGTCATCAGTTGTGAGCCATTGTTCGCCACTTTAACCTCTCACCACTATCACCATATGATACATCACATTCATATAGAATTGATACATTGCTATTGAATAGGTCTAAAATTACAAACAAGCATCTACGAGCTGAGTTAAAAGACAAATTTTTTTTTCTCTTTTTTTGGGTCAATAGAATTACTTTTTTTATAATTTATATTAATTTTATTAGGAAGAATTATCAATCAATTCTTATTTTTTTAGACTTACTTTTAAATCTTGACAATTATTTATTTTTTTAAAAAATTATATAATTATATATTTATCTCTATAATTATAAAGAGAAAGATTTATTGTACTTTCACATTGACTAGACAACAAGTCCACGTGACATCTAACAATTAGATTGTCATTTTTTCACTCATCATGTGAGAGGTGTCACATGGGTTATATTATCTAGTCACATTGTATTTAAAGTACAATGTGCAAGTACAATAAATCTTTCTCAATTATAAATATGTAAGACAGAAACTTAAAAATAAAATTTCAAAAAAAATTTAAATTGATAATTCTCCCATTTTATTATCAAACTAGTCTTATAATAAATATTTCGTTTATTAAAGTTTCAGGACAGAATGTAATCATCTTGGGCACGAGAGGGCCGGAGAAGAGGCGGGCCAAACGCAGTTGTGGGTAATTATCGCGATCTATGGAGGGCGAGAGGGGCCGTGTGCGTGCATGTGCGCGTGGGGGCGTCGCCGCCAAAAGGGTGCCCGCGCATGGCGAGGGAGGGGATAGCTCTCCACTTTATCATCACCACCATCGTCGTCCTCGCTAGCTAGCGTGTGGAAGGTTGACGACGGCAGCCACACGGAGCTTTTGGGCAGCCGCGGGACACACGGCCAAGGCCTGTAACCTCGAGGTGTATGTCTTTAGTTATAAAAAGGAGGACGATACGATCGCACTATACTCTTGTCCGGAAATTAATGGGTGCTTGCTGTTCGGAAACTACGGTAATCTACCATTTTTAGCTATCTTAATAGATCGCCCAACCTAAAATCTAAGGTGGGCAGTACATACTGACGCATCATCTTCTCCATTGTCAAAAAAAAAAAAGGAAAGAAAAGCGCATCATCTTCTCATGCATGTTACTTCTCTTTCCCCACTTTTTCTTTCAAATTATTTCGAAATAAAGGTCCCCTACTTCGATGAACAGCAGTTGTGGTGGAGTGCGAAGATGCAGAGAAGAATGGATAAAAAGGGACTACGGTAGGCTGACCAGTTGAAGCTGTCCCGCACTGAGAATGGATCCATTTACCTGGCAGCAAAACTTTTTTTGTGACTCGTTGCTTAGCTGCAAGTTGCAAAGGACACCAAGACTTTAACTTTTTGGGAAGGAAGAAGTGGACTTGCCAAAATCCCTTTGCACCTTATTTAAAAAAAAAAATACCGAGGGCTCAACTTTAAGGAACAATCGCCTCCTTCATGGTGGGTTGCAGGGAACAATCATTCTGAGGGGTCAATTATCTCAGTCCATTCCAACATGAAAAAGGTGCAAACAACGCATTTGATCTAACGTCCAAGTGCTTGACGGCTTTAATGGGCAACAAGCAAAAGCTTGGAATATGCCCTTGCACAAGGAGGTGTCCTTGGTTCCATCATGTGCTAAAGAAGTTGCCCTGAAAGGTGTTTAGCCTCAACAGAGCTCTGTCCCTGTGGCCACTGGGGAGACCTGTGCCACCATTAGAGACTAATCTTTTGGTGACATGCCTATCAAATTAAGAGCTAAAAGCTTGCATATTGGCAATTGGAGGGAAAGGAATGGGAGGAGGCCATGGTCTTGGTTCTTGCATGACAGTAAGCATGTCATCATGTGAGTTTTTATATGAAAGCAAAATAACAAGAATGTCTCTTTCAAGATGATTGCCGCCTTTGTCTATGGGGCTTCCAAAGAAGAATATTTTGCTAGGTGAGAGGGGTGGGTTCATACCGTAACGCAATACTTTTTACCTACACTTAAACGTATACTTTGGAAAGGTTTTTGACCAGGGGCAGTGACCCTTGTCTACGCACAGAGGTTGTGCAAGAAGCTTAGACATAGAGCACTTTCTTGTTTTCTGAGAAGAAAGAAAAAAAATTTACTTTTTTATATCATTACAATGATTTGTATCTCTAAAAACTAACTATTTTCCTTTGTTGATAGGAAATGTAAGATGAGATGAATTCCTCACTTGTGGAGCTAACGCACACGTCTATTCCAGATGCAATGGTCGGTAACTTCCTTTGCGAGCTTTGCTTGGGAAGAATAGAACTTTACGTGCCAATTATCTCCATGCTTAGATTTTCTTCTTAAAATTTGAAAGCTTGTATATATATGCTCATGCTTTAGATTAGAACTTGACATTGAAGCTTCCTATAAGAGGGAGTAGAATTTTATAGAGGGAATGGGTGTAAGGCCCCCTTTCACTCTGTTATATCTTCATGTTGCAGGGATGAATCAAAAGTGACTCATAGTGAAAGCTTCACCAGAAACAACTTTAAATAAGATCTTTTGGACCGAAAGATTGGTGCGAGGACACATCAAATGGATGAACAGTCATATGCTTGGGAAAGGAAGCACACACTTAATTGGGAGTAGGAGGAGCCCTCGCCAACTTTCCACAGGGACAATACACTGGCCTTGCTGCAAAAAGATGATACAAGCATCACCTTTGCAAGGGGGTCCATCCATCCATCAATTGCTTGCAACATCTCCAAAGTCCAAACACATGATTCCCATCTTGGGTTTCGGGGCTCATCACCACCGACTCTTGTAAACAAATGATTGGTGTTGGGATTCTAGAACAAGAAATATTCAAGATCTACCTCCTCACCCACGTACTGTTCTTCCCCCTTGAGTACAAGGTCAACTAGTTATCACAATTTTAAAGCATTTATTGTTGAAGGACCTTGAAACCCATCTCTTTTTTTTTTTGGACCTTGAAACCCATCAAACAAACATTACGACTCTCAAAGTAGGCGGTTTGGGAAGCTTAAAACCCATTGCACCCGGAAGGAGCAACCCACTGTAGCCTGTGTGTGGAGTTCATCATGTTGCAGAGAGGAGAAAGCACAATTGTAGTCCACAAGAGGTAATTTACATCAGAAAATCACACTAATTCGTATCTATCAATAAAATAGATCAAAAATATGCGGAAGTACATCATGGATGGTTTTAGATAGAATCCCGTTTGAAATCTGAAACCCACAAATCAAAAGAGGAAAAAAAAAAAGAACCCCATGGCGGGAGGAACAGGAGCAGGAAGCCATGTCCTCGCACGCAGAAAGCTCTCTCAGTGCTTCTTCTCCTGGGTGTAGATGTAGTCGAGGTGGGCTTCCAGAGTCCTCCGCATCATGCAGTCGTCGTCCCCGCAGCTCTCGACGGCGGCCTCCGTTTGCTCCTCTGCAGCGACCTGCACAGCATCAAAACTTGGATATCAGACTCAAAATCGCCTTGCTTCACGAGAGGCACAAACAGGCATGGATGCCCGAGCGAGGTGGAGCCATGAAATGGTCAAAAAGATTCAAACTTTAAGGCAGAAGGGGGTGACGGATGGGAGCACGGACCAGGGGCGGTTGGGTCGTCGCCTGGGGGTCTGCCGGCACTGGCCGGGTGGCCTGCGTCAGGAAGGCGAAGAGGAGGATGCCCAGCACGAATAGGGTGAGCCTGCTGCTCTTCATCGACATCTTGAGGCTCTCGGCTGTGGGAGTGAGGTCCTCTCAGAGAGGGAGAGAGAGAGAGAGAGAGAGAAGAGTGGAAAGAGGCTTTTGGTTTGGGAGCAGAAGGCCCGAGAGAGAGAGAGAGTCAGAAGGGGAGCGATGCCACCAAAGCGTGTGCGGAATCCGGACTTCGTGATGGTGTCTTAGCCGCAGGGGGGACGCCTTTAAATAAAGGAAGAGGAGGGGGTGGGGAGGGGGGGCGTCGCAGCAGAGGGTTATTATTATTTAATCCATCGGGACGGATTGTTACTTTTTTTTTTTTTTTTTTGGGGGGGGGGGGGGAGGAGGTGGGGTGGTTTTACATAGAGAATCCGGACTTTCTTATACTCTGTATAACTACAATGCAAATCAATGATATTTCAGATAATTGATGTAGATCTGAGATATACATATAAATAACGATGCTTGTAAGAATATACATGAGTTTTTTCTCTCACTCTCCGTTATACCTTGCTATTTGTTTTAATATTAGAGTTCTTAAAATTAACGTCTTCAAAGATTTATGAGAAGGACCTTCTATCCGACCACGGGGTAAAAATGTCTAGTCGGGTTGCTCAATCATTCATTTGATTGGTCGAAAGTTTGAGATCCACATATTGTTGGTGTGTGGATCTCAATCGCTTGACTAATCAAGTAGACAATCGGCTAATCCACCACAACTTTTTTACCTAATGGGTCGAGTAAAAGAGTTTTCTCAAAATTTATTACATTTCCTGTAAGGGGAAATACTTGTTGTCTATTTTATGGTCAACAAAATTACTCAGCTTTCAGGCATAACCCTAAAGGCCCCGTGCTAGGCACGTCAATCTTTTTCAATTGAACTCCGTCAGTTCGCACACGTCAATTTAACCCACTCGATCGTGTCGGAGTGAACGGCACACCGATCAGATACCTATTTGGGATTTTGGACCTCCGGGATGTGTGTTTTGACCATTTAGACTTGAGTTTTTTTTAGATCCGTTATTTCAACCTCCAACCCAATCCGGGAATCCAAATCGGATTCCATCAGTTCGCACACGTCAATTCAACCAACACGGTCGTGTTGGAGCGAATGGCACGCCGATCAGATCCCTATTTGGGATTTTAGACCATCGGGATGTGTGTTTTGACCCTTAGACTTGAGTTTTTTTTAGATCCGTCATTTCAACGCCCAACCCAATCCGGGAATCCAATCAAATTCCATCAATTCGCACACGTCAATTTAACCCACACGGCCGTGTCGGAGTGAACGCACACCGATCAGATCCCTATTTGGGATTTTGGACCCTCGGGATGTATGTTTTGACCCTTTAAACTTGAGTTTTTTTTAGATCCGTCATTTCAACGCCCAACCCAATCTGAGAATCCAAATTAGATTCCATCAGTTCGCACACGTCAATTTAATCCACACGGTCGTGTTGGGATTTTGGACCCCCGGGTTGTATGTTTTGACCTTTTAGACTTTGATTTTTTTAGATCCGTCATTTCAACGCCCAACCCAATCCAGGAATCCAAATCAGATTTCGTCAGTTCGCACACGTCACTTTCACCCACTCGGTCGTGTCGGAGCGAACGACATGCCGATCAGATCTCTATTTGGGATTTTGGCCCCACGAGTTGTGTGTTTTGACCCTTTAGAGTTGGATTTTTTTAGATCCGTCATTTCAATGCCCAACCCAATCCGGGAATCCAAATCGGATTCCATCAGTTCGCACACGTCAATTTAACCCACCCAGTCGTGTCGGAGTGAACGGCATACCGATCAGATACCTATTTGGGATTTTGGACCCCCGGGATGTGTGTTTTGACCCTTTAGACTTGGATTTTTTTAGATCTGTCATTTCAATGCCCAACCCAATCCGGAAATCCAAATCGGATTCCATCAGTTCGCACACGTCAATTCAACTAAAACGGTCGTGTTGGAGCGAACGACACGCCGATCAGATCCCTATTTGAGATTTTGGACCCTCGGGATGTGTGTTTTGACCCTTTAGACTTGGATTTTTTTTAGATCCGTCATTTCAACGTCCAACCCAATCCGGAAATCCAAATCAGATTCCATCAGTTCGCACACGTCAATTTAACTCACACGGTCGTGTCGGAGCTGAGTAATATATGATTGTCGAGAGTAGCTAGTCTTATATACATGGTTATAAAGGAGTATTTACACATTTACATCTATATGGTGGATGTATATGTGGTGAAGTTATTTTTGCACTAGTATTGTTTTAATGTATTTAGATTTTGACCCAATTTAGTTTATTAATTTTTTATATATGTACCCCTCTTAAATTAAAAAATCATAAGAATCTATCTTATTGTCATTTGTTTAGTTGAGGTAAAAATTGCATTGGATGGGATACTCCCGTGGCGGAGCCAGGGGTCAAGGGGGGCAACTGCCCCCTTATTTTTTTGCATAAAAATTTTTCTTATTAATTTTTTTGCATAAATTTATTCTTATGATGGCATGTGAAGACTTTTTTTAACTTTATTAATCGCCCCCCCCCCCCTTGCGTTAAATACTCATGACTAATTATCTTATTAATTGTCCCTTTAAATATTTCTGACTCCGCCACTGGGATACTCTATCTTCTTGTTCATTCTTAAAAGCGATTCTGACAATGTTAATACAAAATGATAAATATGTATATGAGACAACTAATTCATTTCATGATTGGCCGAACCGTTATATCAAGTCAAATTAGATTTTGTTTGGTACGTTGCGATATTGAGGATATTATACTTGTTCGATTTGACCTTGTTTTGGCTCAATAAATTTTAAATTTTTATTATAAAAATTAAAACATATCATTTTATCAAACCGTATTAAGATCAAAAAATACCTAGACACAATAAAATACACATGTAGGGTTCACATACAAAGGGTATAATAGTGCAAAACCAAATCTAGGATGACGGGAGTACATATCCAAAAGTATTCACGCTGGTGCCTAAAATGAACATTTTATTTTTATCTTTACACACTGAGTTTATATATACATATATGTAGAGAGAGAAAGAGAAATGCTATAATATGACATTGACAATTATAATTTAACATCTAATAGGGTGTTTGGTTGCAGTTTTTTACCTGTTTTTTCTCTAAATTTTAAAAAAGAAAGAAGACAAACATGAAGACACATTTGGCAAGCAATTTTTTTTTTAGAACAAAATTTTTTTCCTATGTAAATCTCTCTAGAAAAAAAACAAGTCTGATCCTATTTTTATTTTAGGAACACTCGTTCCTCCTCCTCTCCCCCCCCCCCTCCCCCACACCCCCCACACCCCTCGCCCCCCTCCCCCCCCCCCCCACCTCCTCCCTCCTCCTCCCCCCCCCCCCCCCCCCCCCCCCCTCAACCCCACCCCATTCCTCCTCCCCTCCCCCCCACAACACCCCTGTGCCCCCCCCCCCCCCCCCACCACACCTCCTCCCCCCCCCCCCCCCCCCACCCCTGCCCCCCCCCCCTCACCCCACCCCTCCTCCCCTCCCCCCCACAACACCCCTGTGCCCCCCCTCCCCCCCCCACCCCACCTCCCCCCCCCCCACCAGACCCCTACGCCCCCCCCCCCCCCCCCCCCACACCCCTGCGCCCCCCCCCCCCCCCAACCCCCTCCTCCTCCCCTCGCCCCCCCCCCCCCCCAACACCCCTGCGCCCCCCCCCCCCCCCCAGCAGCACCCCCCCCCCCCCCCGCCCCCCAACACCCCTGCGCCCTCCCCCCCACCCACCCCACCTAGCAGCCCCTCCTGTCCCAAACACCTCAAAATAAATTTTAAAAATTTTATTATTTTTACCAAACAGATAACATCACATTCTCATAATTTTAATTTAAAGTTAAAAAAACTCAACATTAATTTTTAGATAGAAATAGTTTTTTAAAAAAAGTTGCTCCCAAACACCCCATAAGAGTTGCTAAAATCAGGAAGAAAAAAAAAAAACTAACATTAACGTTCCCTTGTGCAGTGAATCTGCCCATGCTAGGCGCTCATGTCAAAGAAATGCGGGCGTCCATGGTAGTATATTACACTCAAGGTTGGGCATATTACCCCACACGACCGTGTATTGTTTTTTGGTAACGAGAAAATCTCATTTTGTGTGGTTTTGTGGGTTCAGAGATTGATATTAGTGAATTTCAAAGTCAGGATTTAGCAGCTCCTATTTTTCGTGTACTTGTATTGCCCTTATCTCACTTGATCGGAAAAATTTCGGATCTACACATCTCAAAGATTACATGTAAATCAGATAAACCCCCCCCCCCTCCCCTCCAAGAATCGAACTCGAGACCTCCTACGTTTAAGCAAGAGTTCTAACCGATCGACTCAACCGAAGTCCTCCACACGACCGTGTATTGGTAATATATTGTATGGGAGTGTTTCATATCATATACCACATCAGTACATTTAAAAGTCTCCTATCAAATTTTGAAAAAAAAAATTTAACACAATTCATATGTACCGTATTGAGTTATATCGGAGGACAAGAAAATTGTTAGCACGATACGATATAGTGGGGCTATGGTAACCATAATTACACTCACAAGAAAATCTTTTCCATTTATTTGTATATCTACTTTAATCATATTTGTTTTGTACATTTTTATAAGATTTTAAATTATGACTTGAGTTAAAAAAAACTGAGTCACGTTGAACTCGGCTTCTCCAATCTTTTTTTATATCTTTTTTAGTTTTCAATCACCCAAGTTTTTATATTTAAGAAATTATTTTCTGATGTTTTATTATTTATTATTAACTCTATGCAATTACAATTTTGGGGAATGTAATCCGTGTGTGTTTATGACTACTCGTACTTATGGTTCGTCGTACTGTCCGGATCGACGGTGCCGTATTTTTCGTGGTACGGTATGGTACCGTTGAGATACGATGAAAAATATGCTTATTTGATAGGAGAAGACTAACTCATGTATGGACTCTCTCTTTAACTTGAGATTGGACTCTATCTCTTTCTCTTAAACACATCTTAAGATTGTATAGGATAAGAGAAAGCTACCACTACGTGATGAGATCCCTGGAGTCCTTACTCACAAAGCCCCATCGCCCCAAAGTCAGAGAAGAAGTCATTTTTAACGCTGCACCCTTTCTCTCTCCTCTTTCTCTCTCATATCCTCCAGAACTATCAAGGATATCACGCCTTCTACAGCTTGAAAAGGGGTTCATCTGCTCACGAGATTTTCATCAAAGTTGTTCTACTCTTCTTAAGTTTTATCCTCGAAGTGGAATCACCTCGATTGGTGGTCTGTCCAAAGTTATAGCATATTATTCTTCACATTCTCTCTCATATCATGATCTGCACATTCGAGACTTCTCTATGAAAGTTGTTTTTCCACGACTTCCCGCCCCGTGTGGAAATGCTATAATATGACATTGAAATTATAATTTAACATCTAAGAGTTGCTAAAATCAGGAACAAAAAAAAGAAAGAAACTAACCTTAACGTTCTCTTGTGCAGTGAATCTGCCCATGCTAGGTGCTCGTGTCAAAGAAATGCGGGAGTCCATGGTAGTATATTACACTCAAGGTTGGGCATATTACCCCACACAACCGTGTATTGTTTTTGGTAACGAAGAAAGAAATCCCGCCCCGTGTGGTTTTGTGGGCTCAGAATTTGGTATTCGTGAATTCAAAGTCTGGACTTGGCAGCTCTTACTTTCGTGTACCCATATTGCCCTTACCCCACTTGACCGGAAAAAAATTTCAGATTTACACACCTCGAAGATTGCATGTAAATCAGGTAAACCCCCCCCCCACCCCCCCCCCCCAAGAATCAAACTCAAGACCTCCTGCTTTTAAGCAAGAGTTCTAACCGATCAATCCAACCGGGGTCCTCCACACGACCGTGTATTGGTACTATATTGTATGAGAGTGTTTCATATCATACCACATCAGTACATTTAAAAGTCTCCTATCAATTTTTGAAAAATAAAAATCTAACACAATTCATATGTACCGTATTGAGTTATATCGGAGGACAAGAAAATTGTTAGCACGATACGATCTAGTGGGCCTATGGTAACTATAATTACACTCACAAGAATTTTTTTTTTCCATTTATTTGTATATCTACTTTAATCATATTGTTTTGTACATTTTTATAAGATTTTAAATTATGACTTGAGTTAAAAAATTTTGAGTCACATTGAACTCGGCTTCTCCAATCGTTTTTTTTATCTTTTTTAGTTTTCAATCACCCAAGTTTTTATATTTAAGAAATTATTTTCTGATGTTTTGTTATTTATTATTAACTCTATGCAATTACAATTTTGGGGAATGTAATCCGTGTGTGTTTATAACTCCTCGTACTCATGGTTCTTCGTATTGTCCGGATCGATCGTGCCGTATTTTTCGTGGTACGGTATGGTACCGTTGAGATACGGTGGGAAATATACTTATTTGATAGGAGAAGACTAACTCATGTATGGACTCTCTCTCTAACTCGAGATTGGACTCTATCTCTTTCTCTTAAACACATCTTAAGATTGTATAGGATAGGAGAAAGCTACCACCACGTGAAGAGACCCCTAGAGTCTTTACTCACCAAGCCCCATCGCCCCAAAGTTAGAGAAGAAGTCATTTTTAATGCTGCATCCTTTCTCTCTCCTCTTTCTCTCTCATATCCTCCAGAACTATCAATGATATCACGCCTTCTACAACCTAAAAAGGGGTTCATCTGCTCAGGAGGTTTTCATCAAAGTTGTTCTACTCTTCTTAAGTTTTATCCTCGAAGTGGAATCACATCGATTGGTGGTCTGTGTCCAAAGTTATAACAGATTATTCTTCACTTCTCTCTCATATCATGATCTGCACATTCGAGACTTCTTATGAAAGTTGTTTTTCCACGACTTCCTCTACAAGCTAACTAGAATCACATCATATAAAGTATGTACTTAAAGATACAGTGGATTAATCTCGACCTTCTCTCTCATACCGTGATGTAGACCAGTAGTGAGTGCGGCCTCTCTACAGCCTGAAGAGGGTGATCTAGTCTTTGGGCTCTTCATGAAAGTTGTTCCTGACATGCTCATCTAATCACATGAATAGGAAGCACCATCGATCTGATCTCATAAGTAAAACTGTAACGTCTTAAATTTTATAATAAAATATTAATATGACACTAAAAAATTAAAAGAGATAGTAAATTACATGTACGACATGACCATTATATAAAATATAATTATCTTTAATTTTATAATATTTTTATTATTAATATAATTCTAGTATTATCTTAGATTGTGCCACACTTCAACGAGATGACATTCAGTTTCAAAAATAAAGTCAAATATGAAGTTATCATAATTATCAAAAAATATAATGATTTTGAAAATTATAAATATTAGAAATTATGGATCAGATATTGAGATTAAGTCGACCTAATAATTTTGAGATATTTTTATTTGACAAAAAATAATTTAAAAAATAAACTAAAATTACTATAATTTGTCATCTCTTAATTAGCTCATGTTTGAAATTTCATCTTAATTAGAGACCGTTTAGATCTCTTAGATGTTGAGATTAAGTCGATCTAATAATTTTTAAAATAATTTTTACTTGATGAAAAATTAATTTAAAAAATTAAACTAAAATTATTATAATTTGTATCATCTTTTAATTAGCTATATTTAAAATTTTTCTCAATTAGACATCATTTAAACCTCTTAGATACACCAAATGTGAGAGGAAAAGTAAAAAAAAAAGAGCCTGCCGCAGACCGAACCATACCAATCTGTGGCATACCGTAGCTTGCCGCTGCGGCATGCCTGACCGCGCCATGGCTCGATGGCACGGTGCGGTGTGGCCAACCGTGCTCATACTTACATATTCATTTTATAAATATTTTTGGGACCTTTTCTAATCAATTGACAGATTTTGTTTGCTTTCTATATAGTTCCATTAAATCATTTCAGATTGTGAAGGGCTATGTATAAAACTGAGACTTTAAAGTATCTAAATATAAAATACAAACATAAATATTGATATGAGAGTGTTATGAATTAAACTTTATGAAGGAAACTTGAGTGTTCTTGGGTACCAACAATGGTCGGACGTATCGTACGACTCGACCATATTGAATTTGCATTGGTATGATATAATATGCGGGTGTACCGTATTATACCACATCGATACATCTCAGATCCTTCAAACAAGTTTTGAATTATAAATAAAAAAAAATAAAAAAAATCATATTACTTATGCATACTATGCCGAGTCATGCTGAAGATCACTGTGATCCTAACATGATATAATCTAAATTATCTAATCATATCACATTGATCCAATACGATACGACTAATTAACTATGGTGCGAATCCACTTGCTTTTGGGCTCCCAAAGGCTCTACGCCCCGCATTTAAAATTCTACCCAGCACAGAGTGATCCATTTTTTTTTCATTCAAACCATTGGATTAAGATCCATCGGTCTAATGCGAAGGTACAGAACCGTATCAACTGTCCCAGTGTCCCTTTCATATCCTAACATTTCTCTCTCTCTCTCTCTCTCTCTCTCTCTCTCTCTCTCTCTCTGTATATTTCTATGAATGACAAATCTGCAATTATCTAAGTAAGTAGGCTACATTTGTTTAAAAAAACTCTTACTTGTATGCACCCGGTGGGAAAGTTGGACCGGGATGTCTCGGGTGGATAAGTGGGAGAATATGCCTCCGCTGCCATTTAGGCCGGGCGAAGCCAGTCCGATTCGTTCAAACCGGTTCGGTAAGCTTCTCGGCGTGACATCATCAGGCCCGCCGCCTTTAAACATAGATAGATATTATGGTCTACCTTAATTATTTATGGTATTATAAAAGAAAAATAAAGAGTTATGGCATTTTACCATTGGTAAAGAAGACATAATCCCCTCAGTACTACGCAGGAGGAGATCTAGATTAGTATAAGATAAAAAATAATATTTTACATTTAAACCCATCCTGTGTAAAATTTTTTACGTTTTACATAGAGACTGAAATACAAAATGTTATTTTTTCCCTTGTAATGACAAGATCCCATCTTACATGATATTGGAGGGATCCGTCTCTAGGTAAAGTGATAATTGTGGGAGGGAGGTGCTGAAGCCGAGTGTCTTTGAGTTGACAAAGACTAAGATGGGCCGACTTCAGATGTTTCTCGAGAAGAATGTCGTCGAGGAGCTACTAGAGTTGTGAGAAATGAAGACGTCACCTCTCAATCGGACTTGCACAAAAAGTCAATCTTGGGGGTTGATTTTCGAGATCAACTCTCTAGCAGTCAATGATGATGCAAAAAATTTAACTATCCTACAAGAAATATTGTTCTCATTTGGGATTTTGTCCTTTTTGCTAGAAAAAAGATTTTTTGGGAGAAGAGAAATGTACATACTTATTTTTAATACATCTAATATGAAACTAAACTATGTCTCTACATCGTTCTCTAGTGAGGATAAAAGTGTGCGAGTCTTGTTTCAATAAGATGATTGGGAATCTCACGGATGGTGCCAATGTTGAAGTCGGATCTCTTTAGACCGACAAAGATGAAGATGGGTCAACTTTAGGTGTTGCCCAAGAAGGATGTGCTAGAGAGTTGCTGGAGCTGTGGGGAACACAAACGTCACATCTTAATCTGACCAATACAAAAGTCAAGTTTGGGGGTTGTTTTTTGGGATCGACCATCCAATTGTCAAATTAGTTACGGTGGAAGGCAATATATATATATATATATATATATATATATATATATATATAGAGAGAGAGAGAGAGAGAGAGGAGAGAGAGAGAGAGAGAGAAGGAAGTGAAAGTAGAGGTTCTAGGTCGAGAGTTCCCGAGAGTTGGCTAGAATGGCTGCTCTTTATTTGTGTCCGTCACTTTATCTTTATATCCCTGAAGAGGAACGCCTCTAAGGATGGGGACCGTAGATAGTTACTTCATTGGCCACTTCCCCCTTCGCCTATTTCGAACGGAGGTCGTAGACATATTGCCATAACTCTCCCCACCCCCCATCTGTTGGTGTGGACCATGCTCGACTGGTATTCGGAGGTGGAGAGACGTGGGCATCATGCACTGTCCATCATTCACCAACGATTGATTTTCACGTTGTGGGATCGTGGATATCCTTTTAAACATGGCTTCGCGGGCACCCTATGCCAACCTATACCCTTATTTCAGGGTGGAGTTATCTCAGTCCGACATCTCTAAATCTATTGGTGTCCAGGCTAGAAATGCAACTTAATTATTGAGCTGATCTTATACAATTTATCTTGGTCGGCCTGACTATAGGATATTGTTGGGATTATTTTTAGGGATTGAGATCCTAAATTAGAGGATTTCCACTTTATGTATCCAGTCTATATTTAGAGTCTCTTTCTATATTTGTATTCTCCTCACGTCAATAAAATGGGACTGCAGTGCCTCTGTTTTGGCAGCTACGTATTCCCCCAATTGCTTCCTCCCTCTTTTCTTTTCATACCTTTGCAACTTGGTATCAGAGAGTGGACGTCTCGTTTGGCCACCCACGCTAGGCCGTGTCGGCCGGCGGCCTACGCTCGTGCCGACGCAGCGGTCTTCTTCCGCACCGTAGGTGCTGTGGCTGCTTCTGCACCAGCGAGTACCCCTGTTTCTGCAACCTGCAACGATCTCCTTCATCCAGCTAACAGTGGACAAAGCGGGAGCTAACAGTGGACAAACCTACACTGGCCTCCCTTTGTCCCCCAATGTCGTGGAGGAGCTTCTTCTTTGGAGATGTTTGAGAATAGCCGGATGCCTATGGTTAGCCTTCGAAGCACAGGTGTTCGGCTTCTTTGTCATCTAAGTTAGTTGACCCTTTATTTCCTTCGAGATTGTGTGTGTGATTTATTTATTATCTTTGGCATATAATGGGTGATAGCACTGGTCTCGTGAAGTTGGATAGTGGTGAAACTCCATTAACAATGGAGACCTTGGAGAGACTAATGATCAAGTTGTTAGAAACTCGGTCCTCTGGTAGTGAGGTTTCAAAGGCCATGCTGGAAATTAATCCAATAAAATTGGATGGACCAGGTACGTATTTGAGTTGGGCACGTCATGTGCGTCTAATTCTAGATTCACACAATCTCGAAGGTTATATAGAGGGAAAAGAAAAGAAACCTGAAGATGATGAGATGGCTATCAGGCGATGGAGTTCAAATAACTCCAGGGTGGTGGTATGGCTACTTTCTTCAATGGTTCCCAATGTTGCTCGTACTGTAGAGGCTATCACTGATGCTTGTGAACTATGGCAAGCTGTAGCTACAACTTATTCTCACAAGAGTAATAATATGCATGCACACAAGGTTCAGAGGGAACTTCGAAACCTTACACAGGGGTCAAAGTCTGTAACTAAATATGTTGGAGAATTGAAAAGATTGTGGAATGATTTTGATTTTTACAGTCCATTTACACCTACTAATCCTGATGATGTCAGTGTATTCACAAAATGGATATAGTGCCAACAGCTCGTGGATTTTTTGGATGGGTTAAACTCAGAATTTGAGCATCGCCGCTCTTCTATTCTGAGTACACAGAATTGGCCATCTCTTGAAGAAGCTATTTCCTTAATTCTCAGTGAGGAAACCCGCTTAGCTACCATGTCTTCTTCAGATCCTCCAGTTAGATCAGCACTAATTGTACAACCATTGTCCTTTTCTAGTGGTTCCGGAAACTCTTCTTCCAATACAACTCAAGGAGGTGGTTCGTCTTATGGTCGGGGAGTAAAAAATTTGTGACCATTGTCACAAGCCGGGCCACATAAAGGCCTACTGCTATGAATTACATGGTCGGCCTGTTCGGGGTCGGGGCCGTGGTAATGGTCACTTTGGAGGTGGTGGCAGGTCTAATGGTGGAGGCCGAGGTGTTCAAAACAATCAAGCCCATTTCTCTTCTTCTACAGGGGATTTGTCAACAGAAGAATTACAACTTTTGCAAAAATTCAGATCAAGTATACATGTCTCTGACGGTGCTCCTACAATAAATTCCTCAACACAATCTTCCAATTCCCAGTTTCAAAGTAACTTTGCTCAAACAAATGTTGGAGGTCAGACCCTTGCCTTTACTTGTAGTGACTCCTTTCCTTGGGTGATCGATTCTGGAGCATCCAGTCATATGACTGGCTCCTCAAAAAAAAATTTGTCCTATACACCTTGTTCTGGTCATGATAAAGTACGACTTGTTGATGGTTCGTCTGCTCCTGTTCTGGTAAAGGGTCTGTTAATTGCACTTCAACGGTGCCCTTATCATCAGTACTCCATGTTCCTAGTTTTCCAATAATTTACTCTCTATTAGCTCTATAACTAATGACCTTGGCTGTGCTGTGACCTTCTTTAAAACCCATTGTATCTTTCAGGAGCTCGAGACAGAGAGGAAACTTGGGACTGGTATAATGCGTAATGGGCTCTATTATTTGGAGGATGGAATAATCAGGGGCCACTCTGAGACTGGCTTGGTGGCATCTTCTTCCAGTAACACAGATCTGATTCTTCAACACCAAAGGCTTGGACATCTATCCTTTCAACTTTTGGGACGTTTATTTCCAACTACTTACAAGTTGTGTAATAAGGAAAAGTTAGTTTGTGATGTTTGCGAACTAGCAAAACATACTCGGAGTTCCTATCCATATTCTGGTTTACGTAGTTCAACGCCATTTGAAGTTGTTCATTCAGATGTTTGGGGACCATGTGGAACTACTGCCATTTTTGGGCATCGGTGGTTTGTTACCTTCGTTGATTGTTTTAGTAGATGTACTTGGATCTATCTATTAAAAAATAAAAGTGAGGTGTTTGCATCCTTTAAAGCGTTCCACAAGATGATTGGCACTCAATATGGAGCAATGCTTAAGATCCTTCGTACTGACAATGGCAAAGAATATATGTCTAAAGAATTTCATGAATATATATGCAATGGTGGCATCATCCATCAAACTACATGTGTTGATACTCCAGCTCAAAACGGAGTCGCAGAGCGAAAGAACAGGCATCTACTTGAGGTAGCTCGGTGTTTGATGTTCTCTATGCATGTTCCCAAGTTTTTGTGGAGTGAAGCAGTGTTGACTGCAGCGTATTTGATTAATCGCATGCCATGTCACATCCTAGGCTACAAGACACCTCTTGAATGTCTACAGGGAACAAATTCCTTCATCGTTCCTCCCAAGGTATTTGGTTTGTGTTTGCTTTGTTCAGGATCATCGTCTCTCTAATGGAAAACTTGATCCTCGGGCTCTTAAATGTGTGTTTGTGGGGTATTCTCCCTCACAAAAAGGATATAAGTGTTGGTGTCCGACTGAAAGGAAGATGTTCATCAGCATGGATGTTACATTTAGGGAATCTGAATCCTTTTATGTGCCTTCAGGATCCTCTCCCACTATATCTAGTGGTCAAGAGGGGGAGATGGAGATGTCTGGTGGTATTACTACTGGTATTGCTGCACCTCTTTCTGATGCACCTATTATTGTTGCTGCCCCTCATGCAGTCAGTGACTCTGGTACAATGGAGAGTGTTGGTAATCAGGGGGAGATTGTCTCGCTTCCAATGCCGGTGTTTCCTGATCAAGGAGAATCTTTGCTTCAGTCAGACACTTCAACATCATCAGCTCCTTCTCCTCCATCTCAAGAGCCTATTACGCATTCTCCAGATGCTAAGTTGCCTTCTCTAGTCTCAGTGGCTTCACCTTTGTCTTCCTCATCACATGGTAGTTCCTCTTCATCTCCCAGTCCTTTTGTCTTGGATAATGATGACTCACATATTCCTATTGCTTTACGAAAGCCTATCAGACATGCTAGTATTCCTGCTCGTCTTAAGGATGTAGTGGGGTATAAGCATGACATTGCTAATTTTGTGTCCTATGAGTCTCTTTCTCCTTCTTATCAGGGCTTCATAGCTTCTTTATCTTCTGTTTCTATACCTGGGAATTGGAAGATTGCACTAGAGGATCCAAAGTGGAAGGTAGCTATGCTTGAAGAAATGCGAGCACTCGAGAAGAATAAGACATGGGAGCTTTTACCTTTACCAGTCGGCAAGAGAGCTGTGGGATGTAAATGGGTATTCACAGTCAAGCAAACACCAGAGGGTATAGTTGATGGGTATAAAGCTCGGTTGGTGGCAAAAGGATATGCACAGACATACGGTATTGATTATGAAGAAACATTTGCACCTGTTGCAAAAATGAATTCAGTAAGAACTCTCATTTCATGTGCTGCTAACAACAATTGGGATCTCTTTCAACTTGATGTGAAGAATGCATTCCTTCATGGAGAACTCCAAGAAGAAGTATATATGGAGATTCCACCTGGATTCACCACCTCACAAACTGTTGGAAAGGTGTGCCGCCTAAGGCGATCTCTATATGGTTTAAAGCAATCTCCTCGAGCATGGTTGATCGCTTTAGAAGGGTCATTCTTAAGATGGGTTATCAACAAAGTAACGCTGACCACACTCTCTTCTTTCGACATAATATAGGCAAGATCACAATCTTAATTGTTTATGTTGATGATATTGTGATAACTGGAGATGATACTAAGGAGATTTCCCATCTGAAGGCTCAATTGGCACAAGCATTTGAAGTGAAAGATCTCGGTCGTCTCAGATATTTTCTTGGAATTGAAGTTTCTCGTTCTCCTAAAGGCATTTTCCTCTCCCAAAGGAAATACGTCTTGGACCTTCTCACAAAAACTGGCATGTTAGCTTGCAGACCTGTCACTACCCCCATAGAGCAAAATCACTATCTAATGGGAAGCACAGGAGAACCAGTTGATCGAGGTCGATATCAGAGACTTGTGGGACGCTTGATATATTTATCGCATACACGTCCAGATATTGCCTATGCTGTGAGCGTGGTCAGTCAGTTTATGCATGACCCACGCTCAACTCATATGGATGCTGTGATCCGAATACTACGATATCTTAAAGGTGGTCCAGGTCGAGGTCTACTTTACTCAGCTCATGGTAATCTTCGGATAGAATGCTACACCGATGCCGACTGGGCAGGATCTCTTGATGATAGGCGTTCAACTTCAGGATATTGCACATTTATTGGTGGCAACCTTGTCACGTGGAGGAGTAAAAAACAAAATGTGATTGCTCGATCTACAGCAGAGGCAGAGTTCAGAGCCATGGCCCATGGTGTTTGTGAAATATTGTGGTTACGAATCCTGCTGTCTGAATTAGGCCTTCTCAACTCATCACCTCTCATGTTATACTGTGACAATAAAGCAGCAATAAATATTGTCAATAACCCTGTTCAACATGATCGAACAAAACATATAGAGATCGACCGACACTTTATTAAGGAGAAACTTGATGCTGGAACTATTTGTCTACCGTATGTTCGAACAACTGATCAACTAGCAGACATATTGACCAAGGGTCTGAATTCTCAGTCTTTTTGTTCCATCAAAGACAAGATGGGGATTTATGACATTTTCACCCCATCTTGAGGGGGAGTGTTGGGATTATTTTTAGGGATTGAGATCCTAAATTAGAGGATTTCCACTTTTGTATCCAGTCTATATTTAGAGTCTCTTTCTATATTTGTATTCTCCTCACGTCAATAAAATGGGACTGCAGTGCCTCTGTTTTGGCAGCTGCGTATTCCCCCAATTGCTTCCTCCCTCTTTTCTTTTCATACCTTTGCAACTGATATCATCGAGAGGTGAAAATGGTATCCATAAGAGATCCGACAAAAGTGCCCATAGAGGGTCTATAAAAATCTTTACATTCTATTCTTGCAAGGTGCTCTAATCTTTGAGTGCCTTTTATAAAGAATGTTACCATGTGTTGAACAAGTGTTATTCTCCAAGTCTCCAAGCCAAGAGGTGGGAGACAAGAGAGTACAACAACAATTTTTTAAAATGGCCATCTATCTGAATGCGTATTCTTATAATCTTGGACATGGAATCAACCATGTGGCATATCCAACTTACTCCATATTGCCAAACTTAAATGTGGAGTTCATATCACCTTCTACATGTTATTTTAGAATTGTTTCATTCATCAAATCAATCACTAGATCATCCATCTGATTTGTCATTGAGGTAGAAGATCTAAGATCTGATTTCCCAACATGTTATAGATGTTAAATACATAACATCTCATGGTAACTAGATTCTTTGACCTTTTTTGGGGGGAGAGAGAGAGAGAGAGAGAGAGAGAGAGAGAGAGAGAGGAGGAGAGAGAGAGAGAGAGAATAAATGTACTGTACTCCATCCCTTTGAGGAGTTTTCGCCTCTTCCAACTCTCTAGTTGGATTGGATTTGGAATAGTGGCAGATCAGATAGCTTTAACTTATCTAATGATAAAAGATGCATCTGTTGCATGTGTGACAATTGAAAGAATATTCCCAAAGGATTTGCAATCTACTAAGATATGGAATTCTGCCGTGGGCTGATTTCATGATTTTGACTCTGGTTTCTGAGGACAAAAGCTCTTATATTTTGTAGGCTTACATGTCTAGAAGCATTTAACTGATGTTAATAAAAGATGACTACTATAGGCTTACATGTATATAACCATTCCTTGCAGTGGTGAAATTTCACAAGACAAACAAACAGAAAACTAATGCACAATAGCCCATGTATAGTTAAGTCAGATATTTGTGTCTGATGCCAATTACCTATGTAGATCAACAAATATTTACTGTGCAATCTTCGAAATTTTACAGTTCTTAGAGTTTGTCATCTCAAAAATGCATTATACTGTGAAACCATTACATTAAAGTTTGGATCTTAGGGTACAAATTCGAAGGGGATCAAACTTTGCATAGGCACACTTAGTATTCCTGCCCTATTTATTATGTTTGAACTTAATCCATAATAAACTGTGCTTCACCATTTATGGCCCTTTTCGTCAGTTGCCATTTGTTCAGCTTAACTTGGGTAGATTAGGAGAAAAGAAAAAATAACCCACCTCTGTTTTCGGAATGGTTAGCCCCTAGATTGGAGATCTGATCAACTGTCATCTTTACCAGTCAAGCAATTCTAGTTGGGAGTTGAGACTTGGGAAGCACTTTTAACAAGTCCACATAGAACATAGGCTTGGCTTGCTGCATCCATCCATTCATCAATTACATATTCCAAGCACTTGCATCCCATCTTGGGCTTCGAAAACCCACCAAAACATGCTCTTGTAAACAAACGATTAGTATTGGGAATCTACACCAAGAAATATCCAAGATCTAGTTTAATCATTTCATTATTCTCCTTGTGGACAAGCCAACTAAAATTCACAATCTCAAGACCACTAAATAGAAGCACTACTATGTCCACCCCCCACACCCCCAAAGCAAGAAAAGAGGGGTTGCCCAAGACCCACAGCTCCCAAAAGGGGCAACAAGTGGAGTCTCTAGGTGGAGCTTCCCATGTAACCAAGCAAGAAGAAAAAGGGGAACCGACAATTAAACCCAAAACTGAAATTTACATCAGATGATCATCACACTATTCTTCTATCAATAAAATTGGGTAAAGAAACATGCTGAAGCTGTGAAGGGTAACTAAACAGGCGGATTTTCATCATTTCCATCTGCAAAACTGGAACTGCTTCCTCACCCTCTCCCAGTCCCCATCCCTATGGGAAGAGCAGAGAGCTCAATGCTTCTTTTCCTGGGTGTAGATGTAGTCCAGGTGAGCTTCCAGGGTCCTCCTCATCATGCACTCGTCCCCGCAGCGTTCTACCGGGGTGGCTTCCATTTGCTCCTCTGCAGTAGCGACCTGAGCAGCATCAACACATGGAGATCAAAATTTAGAACGCCACAACTCAGGAAAAGAAAAGCACCTATGTTTGCATGGACACCTATGCGGGGTTTGAAGCCATGGAATGATGAAAAGATCCAAACTTTAAGACAGCCTGCAAGAGGTGGGTAAAAGGGGACCACGAACCAGGGGCTGTTGTTCGGTCGTTGCCATGGGCTGTGCCGGCACTGGCCGGGTGCCCTGTGTGAAGGAAGCGAAGAGGAGGAGGCCCAACACGAGCAGGGAGAGGCTTGTGCTCTTCGACATGATTCAGTTATTGATAGAGGGATGTAGATGAGAGAGAGAGCAGAAGAGGGGGTGATGCAACCAAAGCTTATGGGAAATGTAGTGTTGTGGTGTGGTCGTGTTTTTGGAAGAGCAGAGACGTTTAAATAAGTGGGGGAGAAGGGGGTGGGGGGTTGGGAAGGGGGATGTGAACAGGAATTAAAGTGTCATTGTTGGAGAATTAAATGATGAGTTGGTGAGAAATATTTCCTTCTTATTTATTTATTGATCCGTATGGAAAGTATGGTACCGGAAGTACACAGTATAAAAAAAAATTAGAAGATAAATATTTTTGGTAGTCTCCTTAATTTTATAAGAGAGGTTAAACTCTATGATTGTCTTTCATTTCTTTCTTCTTCTCCTTCACTATTTTACAAAATGATTTCATGGCCTTTTATATACTACTTGAGATTCTTAAGATGATGGAAAATAAAGTACAAAAATAAGTAATGGGTGGAAGGAGAATGATCTCCCCTTCACCACCGCACGCCTATGAATGGATCAAATTCCATGCATGAAAGAGGCCATATTAATGATCCTCTTAGATCATGGCTCCGAGCTCTTGCTGGATCTGGAACTAGAGATGGAAAAATTTAGCTTTCTTAGCCTCTCTTGTAAACCACTTGACAACATTAGGTCGTTCTCCTTTCCATCCAACGTGGAAGGATTCCTGAGTTTTACATCTAGTGATTCTAATTTTCTTCACCAAAATAATATCTTTTTCCAATAGTTTCTCCCAATCAATCACCGGGTTCTCCATTGATAGTGGAGTCTCTCCCAACTCTTCATCTAATATCGATGGCTCAAAAGACTTCAGATTCTCGACATTAACAATTAAGTACATCTCCATATAAGTAAAGGTGTTGTTCCCAATGTTTCGTAGGATCTTGAGGGGGCCATATCGAAAGAGTTTGAGATTTTTGACTATATTCTTCACCCGCTTTTTTTCAACAGGCAACCAAATAAGATCACCAACTTGGAAATTACTTTTAGTTCTATGCTAGTCATGTTTCTCCTTGTATTTTTGTTGAGTTCTTTGAACTCTATGGAGATGCTCTCCCATGGATGTGTCGACACTAGTTAGAGTGTGTACAACCCTAACTTTTGATTAGCGAGTTTAGATGTGCTTCATAATACATAGTCTCTTACAAATCAAGCCATATTTTGTTGCATCTACAGTCAATAGACATATCGTTCCAAGTTTGAATCCACGTAACTCAATTTGCAGCTTCTGTCACACATAGTGGTGCACTTATATATAGAAGCCTACCCTGCAAGGCAAACTCAATCAATGTTCTCACTTAAATATATGCAAGTGCTTTCCTTGAAAATTAGGGTCTTCAACATGCAAGTTGGGGACTCCTTGTGGAAACTTGACTTTATACTTGCATAAATGAGGATAACTAGAGAGCCATAATTGGAGAACATGATAACAAGTCCGCCAATTTATTTTGGATGATTTTCTTGTATTTGATCACAAGGTTCAATTGCCGTAGGTATGTCATCTATTTTATGTGACGAGTTTGCTGCAACTTTGATTGGGACTATAGATATTGAAGTGGCCAATGGTTGGTAGGCACCACCGTCTCCTCACCCAAGGGGTATACACGTCAATGTTTCATTGCTTAGTGTAGGGTCAAAAGTTCCTTGTCATATATTAGGTAATTCTTTTAGACTCCTTAGAACATTTTTGAATGGTATGTCACTGGTCGACCATCTTGCATTACGAAAAATTTTATAACCTGATGCATCTGCTTTGAGCTTAAATGGTCTCTATAAATTATGCAAGGTAAGAACAAGCACCACATTGTTTTCCCTCTTCAATTGAAGGAACGTGCCCTCATGTTTTTGAGTCCACTCAAATTCTTTCTTTGCCTTTGTTAGCTCATGTAAAGATAAGCCAATATAGAAAAATTTTGGATGAATTTTTTGTTTGTACTTTCATGCACCCATTGTCACTCTCCTCTAATTTAGCAGCATAATAAATCAGTGAGACATTAGCAAAGTGTATGGTAACGTCAATTGCGCATACAATCGCAAACATCAGAGCAGCTAATAAATAATAATTGCAATAACTCATCATTTTATTGATAAATCACCTAAACTATTACAACCACTAATTCTGAGCTAAATCATAGGGCTCAATAACATCATTTCATTGAAAAGGATAGCTAAGCAATTATCTAACTAATATCTATGATACTATGGTCATTCCATCGCTATGACTCCAAATCGCTCATCACTCCGGTCCATTCATGTTGGTGTATGTAAGGTCATCATCCGACTTACCTGAAAACACATACAACAATAGCGCAGGGTGAGCGATAACGCTCAGTAGGATTTAATATCTCATGTAAACAGACATGCTTTAAGTGATTAATGTCTTATAAAGTAGGATAACTAGAGAGAACGGTCAAGTATAGCTAAGAGAGTAATAGCACATGATAGCTAGAGAATGATAAAACTTCCAATAGAATATTGCAAAACCAGTATGATAACGGATTGGCCATATGTAACGAAATAGTGTATATGGTTGCAAAAAAGTGCACTTGTAGAGATAGCGCATCTGGTCGAACATCTTGTCAACCCAGAGAATGATAGTATAGTGATTGATATATTGACTGTCATAGATTAAATTGTGATTGTTTTAAATGGTGTTGAGCGCATGCCGTACACACCCTGATCATGTTACCCTCGCGAGAAAATGGCACTCTTCGGGTGCTCTCCCTAGGACCAGATCGGGCCCTATTACACTGACATAGTTATGTTTGTTATCTTAGACAATCAATAGTATAGCCAAATAGAGTACCAAGAATAGATGAGAATAGTAGACGAATAGATGAGAGTCTAGAGAGAAAGTGAACAGATGAGAATAAAGAGATAGTAGATGAGAATAGGGACCTATTCGTAAAACAACGTTAAACAATCGATAGTAATAGTTGCACAGTACTAGGTCGTGTGCCGGTAGTCTGGTAGAAGTCACATCCGCCCATTAGCCGTGCTATGAACACAAGCCAGATGGTCCGGCGTGATCCCAAGGTAAGAGAGAACACATTAAGGCCGTTTGGATCATGTCGATCCCTAAGGGTGTAACGGGTTTTAAGGGTATAACCAGCTCGTCGGCAATGGACATGCGCCAAAGCCAAAGAGACTTACCGAGGCCTTAACAAAGAGTCTCTGGTCCAGTCAGGAGTATTCCCAACGGAGAGGTGGTCCAAGCCAAGAAAAGTATGTAATGAAACGTTGTCCGTCTTGCCTCGAGTGCTCGATGACAGAGGGACGTGATAAAGGTGTACAAAGCACGTGAATAAAACGAAAACAAGTGTCAATCAAAATAATAGGGAATTTAAGTGAATAATTACACTTAATTACCAGATATATTATTGACTATTTTAATAGGGTCTCATTGCAAATAATAATATTTTGTGTGTGCAAGTGTAAAGAAATCATGAGAGCATAGATAATCGTGCATATGATTTTTAATTAATTGAATTTATGCAAATATTACCAAATTTTAATATTTAAATTAATACCATTCATAACAGTGCGTGATTGAGCTTAAACAAAGGTTAAATGGCATATATAGCAAGGGTATGTATGCAAATTAGGGTTTCTGACTACTTCCTTGAAATCGCAACGGGGGTCCCCATCGCAATTCATGTCGCGACGGGTGGTCCGGTCGCGGCCTGCTGGACTGGCCGAGTTGGTGCGGACCAGATGGAAACACGACGACGCAGGTCGTCGCGTTTATAATGCGATGGACCAGCCGATCACGGGTTGGGCCATCGCGATTTCAGAAGGGCGGCCCAACCCAGAAAGGGGAAAAATAGTCCTTTTCAGGTCGGTCCTTCCTTTTACGGTGGATACAGGTCACTTCTAAAATCCATATAAAATCACACGAAGGTCCAAAAATTATGAAACTAGTTTTAAACAAAAGTAGACATGTAGATCTATCATTAGGCATGGGTAATTTGAAAATAGACAAGGATTGGACATGCTTTAAACATGTTACATTTCGGTGACCTAAAACATGCACAGTCATGAAAAACAATTCAATTCGCAAAGGATACATGGTGACAATTGGGGAAAATAGGGACGTTTGAAAGCTAACATCATGTAGTATTTATGATAATATTGCATGGCATGGGATCAAGTACACGCATGGATTGAAAGCAAACATAAATGTTCGGGTACATAATGATGACAGAGTTTAAGGCATTTAATAGTCCTTCTTAGAGCAATGAAAATTTGGGAAATCATGGGGCTTTCGATGATAGATGTATGGGCTACCTATGGCCAAAGTTATGTGATTTGTGCTTGAGAGATTGCCTACCTTTTTACGCTGTAAAGATTCCTAGGGTTTAAGACGAGGTAGAAGATGAAATCATCTTGCTCCAAGCTCCTTCCTCCTTGCTCCTCTCGTCCACAGCTCCTCCCTTCATCCCCCAAGGCTCCAGCAACGAGCTATGGGTTGGTAGAGACGAATGGTGGGTGTATTAGCTAGTTTAAGAGTCCTACTTAGTTAAAACTCTTCCTTCTCTTCAAACTCCTAATTTCCACATTTATCTCCCTATTTCCTAGCATTTATCCACCTAATAGGATAGGGAAGAAGTCCAATTTCGTGGGTAAAGGGTTTAGGTAGGTCTAGGGCTCTTGTGGAGATATTATAAGCTAGTTTAGTCATTATCTTACCCCCTTTTTAATTTATTTAATAACTAACTCCGAATTTCTAAATTTATCTCCCTCTTTTCTAGCATTTATCACCTAATTGGCTTGGGGAGAGATCTAATTTCGTGGCTAATGGGTTAGGATGAGATGGGGACTTCTTTTTAGGATATATATGGGTTAATTAATAATTATCTCAACCCTTTACTAATTATTACTATTTTATTACGAATTTATCTTAATTATCTCCCATCCCAAGATGGGCTCTTCTTAATTGGGCCCACTCTATTATATTGGACTATTAATATAACCCATCTTTTGTTTTTGCTTAATGGGTTTTAGTTTAATTCTATTTATTCACCCTTTAATCTAATTTAATATATTTATCATATTTATTCAATTAACTTCTTATCTTAATTCAATTTAATATTATCTATCCCAATATTTCTAACCTTCATCATTTGGGCTCTTGCTTTTGGCCCAATAACTTATGTATGACTTAATTATACAACCCATATACTTAATTTTCTTAATGGGTTTTAATTATCTTTTTAGTAGAGAAGTTATTGATGGGCCAAAATTGCCCATTGATCCAATTATCGTAATGGGCTATCAACCCATATTGTTTTAAGTCCACCCACATGTTTATTTAAATTTTTAATTCACTTTGGCTCATAAAATAATGGGTTTTCCGACTTATTCCTTAATTACGATAATAAGTCGCATAAATTCTTAAACTTAGTCCAAATGATTTTTTCTACACCCAAATTTCTTGATGGGTCATTAGTGAATATTATTTAAAGTATAATTACTATTTTTACAGAATTTTTATATAAGTTTTTACGCATGCAATAATGATGTGTACCTTTTTAACTATTTTGAATTTATTAATTGATAAAATTTTAATTTATCTATATTTTTAAATTAGTGAATTTTTTGGGGTACTACACCCATGAAGCTCTGAACCTTAATCACAAACTTTTGTCTCGACCATTTCTTGATCACCTTTAGTATATTGGAGTCAATCTGTGTTTAACCACCACCTACCATGAGGTATACCGATTTCTACTTTTTGAACCTACATTTCTTACGGTTCAGACGAAGTTGATGTTGTTCTAGCAGTTTGAGTATCTTCTTTACATGCATAAGATGTTCTTCCCATTTACAGGAATGGATAAGAATGTTATTAAGGTACAATATGATAGAATTGTTTAAGTAGGGTCGTAACACATCATTCATCAGTTGCATAAATGCAGTAGGAACATTACATTGTTCGAAAGACATAACAAGCCATTCAAACGGCCCTTACTACATCTTAAATGTGATTTTCCAAGTGTCCTCTTCTAGGATTTAGACTCGGTGATATCTAGACTTAAGATCTAGCTTGGTGAAGATAGTTGCATGCTTTAATTGATCCAATAGGTCATCTATCTAGGATAGTGGATACTAGTTCTTGGTGATGATCTTGTTGAGGGTGATCATAGTTGATGCACTTGCGCCAACCGCAACCTTTTTTTAGCAGTAATAGCATAGAAGATTAGCAAGGGGAACTACTAAGCTTCATAACTCCATTCTCAAGCAGCTCGATCGTGAAGAATGGGGAGGGGTGAATAGGGTAATATGAAACTTATAAAAATGCTAACAACAATTGCACTTAAACTTTTGGTTAGTGGTTAGAATATAGCATGTGTAGAAATTTAAATGGAGGTGGAAGCAAACATACAATAATACAAGGAATTTATTATAGTTCAGATCTCCTCTCCAACATGAGTCCTATATCTAGACCCTAAGAAACCATTGAGATTTTCACTAACCTATGACCAGGTTACAACCACCAAGTCCTACTTGGTCTTCCCTTATCCCAAATGGGTATACAAACTGTAACGGCCCCGACACCCGGATCCCCAATTCTCACCAAGGATCCGAACACCGGCACCGCCGCCCACGGGTCCGGAGACCCGGAAGGGCTAACGGATCGGTCTAACAAGATATGTAACAAAAATAAATAACAACAAACGTACTAAAGTTCACCACAAGTGAACGAAGAGTGTCCAATACTAAGTAACAGTCTAGTACTGTCCCAAAGTAAATAAAGTACAAGTGCTGAAATAAACGGGAAGGAACACGTCCCTTAGGGGCATACCTCGAGGGTGAAGTACAACTGTTGGGGGAACACTACCACTAGAGACGCCGACTACTGCGGCCCCGTCTCCTCAGTCTACCGTGGAGGGAGCTGCTGTGAAGTGTCACCTACAAAACAGGGAGTGAGCTTCACGAAGAAGCCCAGTAGAGACTATCAATCTCCCACTGGTTCTAACAGCAGAATAGAACTAATGTGCAATAATTAAATAAAGCAGTAAAGTCTATTCTACTAAACAGAGTCAAGTGTGAAAGCGTGAAAGAAACTACACGGTCGTCGGTCTACGCTACTCAGCGGAACTGGAAAACCCGTGTACACCAAGGCACCACAAGAACCCAGCTGTAAACACAGACAGTAAGAAACTGCCTCGACAAACACACTAGCTACAAAACGCTACACTAGTCAGCCGGTCAGGTGCGCCACGCGCCTTACCCTCGACCAACGGTCCATGTCTAACACCTCCCATCAGAGTGAGACGCGGAACTAAGAACAAACACGACTGCCGTAGTCTGGCCAGACTACGGTCCTAGGCTTGACCCCTCTAAATGGTTCCGGAACCACGTAGAGTGAGGTAGTGAGAAAGGATTAGCTGGTCCACACCGTAAGAGCACCACACTACCTCGGAGAACTAGACCAGCTAAGATAGCTCTACAAACAACTCCACGCCGCTGTCCCCACCGTTATCCCCTTCTGCTCCAAGTCCGTGACTTGAGCACGCCCTCCGCCTGGAGAACTCACTCTAAGAGATGCGCGGGGCTGAGGGTCCCAGGTAACGGTAACAACATGTCTCGTGGACAAGCCCTCAAGTGCCGAGCACCGGGCGAAGAGACTAGAGTAGCACTGCACTAGGAACAGCACAGGTGCTAAGAAAACCAAGTTGCAGCTGAAGCGGAAACACAAACAGGTCGACAGTCAGCTCTCGGTCAGAGAGGTGACTCATCGGCCCGTCGCGACCAGAACGCGATGGTTCTGCCCGTCGCGACAAGTAACCCGATGGTGACCCTTAAGCACGTCATAATTAGGGGTGTTCATTTTTCGGTTCAACCCGAAAAACTGAACCGAACTGACCGGTTCGGTTCGGGTTGAACAATGTCACAGTTCAGTTCAGTTTTGCACAGGGAAACCGAATGAACCGAAATGTATATTAAATATATTTAAATAATAAATAATAACACCAAAGAAAGCCTAGCCTAGTGGGCTAGCGCCTTCTGTTCCTTTGGGTGGTCCTGGGTTCGATTCCCAGGACTGCCCATCCGCCCTTTCTCTGTGTTTTTTTTTTTTTTTTCGATTCAAACCGAACCGAACCGGTTTGGTTCGGTTCGGTTTGAACATAATTTCGGTTCAGTCCGGTTTGAACAAAAAAAGGTCCAAACCGGACCGAACCGAACCATGAACAGCCTAGTCATAATAAGGTCGCGGTGGCTAAGAGTACCGCAACAAGCTTGAGTCGACTGATTGCAACACGTACCCCGTCGCGATCTTATCACGACGGAGAAGGAGGTCGCAATCGGCAAGACCCCGAACACTTGAACACCAGCCACGTACCCGTCGCGTTAGCAAGACGGGGCGGGTCTGGGGTGCCTTCAAGAGAACACGACGCCCCGATACATCGCGACCTGGTCGCGACTGGGAAACCCGTCGCGACCACAGCCGAGTGCCCAATAAGGCAACCTCTACCACTCCAAACCACAACACAAGGTACAAACAGGGAAAGGAAAACATGGAGACAGGAGAAACATGCTAATATCATCCAAACCACCCCGAACAACCCACATGCATGCAAGGAAGAGCCAACTACACTCACATAGTCTTACATGCATCAAGTGCTCTCATTACAACGCATGCAACCCAAGCATGAATCAAGAATCACATAACCATCCACATGAAAATCAGCACACAATTCATATCCTATTCATGGAGTCTAGGCTTGGAGAAGGGGTTTGGCCCTAGCATGGTAGAACTAGGGGATGTTTGGGGTCCCTACCTCAACTTGAAGATCCACCCACAATGGGCCTTCTAGTAGATTGCACCCCTCCTCCTCCGAGCTCCAACGCTCCAAGAGCCACCTCTCACGAGCCGAACAACTCCTCCTTGAGCCGATGGAGAGATGTACACAAGCATGAAGACACACAGTGAGAGGGGGAGAAGAGAAGATCTTCACCATCAACCCAACAAACAACACACAAGCACAATCCAACACTTACAAAACCAAGCTACACAATTCCCCTTCCAAGCTCACCACGGAGCTCCAATTGCAGAGGCCCCGAATTTTCTTTTTTCCGCTTATATTTTATGCATATGATATTTACTTGTTCTTGCATAAATGGCATGCATGAAAATGGTGCATATTATAATTATAAATTTTGCATGTGTATATGCGTGGATGTATATTATTATCGTGAATATAAGTAATTGGCCAATTTTGTGTATAAGGTATCTTTTTAAATATTGTGCAGATACTATCTAAATATTGAAGTATACCTTATATTACCCATTTCATGGATATTGTGTGCGAATATATGAAGTGCATATGTGTATGTACCTATGTAGGTTATCTTATGCGTGTGATAATTGTATACCTAATTCTACATACATAACACCTTGGTATACTTATGTATGCATGTGTATGTTTAGTTGTAAATATTGGATGTTTGCATGGTATAGTGGTGTATACGTTATACTACATAGGTTTCATGTACATATATGTATGGATTGAGCATGGACCTGCATGTTTTTATGTTCGGGCCGAAGAGTGTCTTGGCGTCAACATGGATGGACGCCCATGATATGCCAGCGTCCATATCGATTGACGCCAACCCTAATGTAGCCGTCCATGGATGTGGACGTCTAGCTCCCTGAAACTCAGTGCGTAGCAGACCCGAAATTCCGGGGGCAAGCAAGCCCAGCCATTGGGGAGATGTCCCCAACACCTATCAAGCCCTCACATCACCATTTGCGTGGGATGAGAGGTCTCTCTCCTATAAACCAACCACTCCTTGCAACCCCCAAGAGCTCTCTTTGGCTCTTTGCAAAGAGGAGAGAAAAACCAGCTTCTGGGAGAAAAACCTGGCTTGCATGCCTTGATCCGGCGGATTGGAGCTTCATCCGGCCATCTACAGCAACCAGGAGCTAGCTGAAGCATAGAGGGAGGCTTCCCCGACTCCAACCTGTCGTGGAGATCAACCAAGAATCCGGAGGAGTGGTGTTTTGGAGGCTTCTTGGGACTGCCCAAGAAGAGCTTCATCACCTATTTTCGTCCCTTTGGAGGTTTTTAGAAAGGCAAGTAACCTATAGATCTCAATCCTATACATGTGCCCTAGGTCCCAGCATTTTTCTGGATTTTTCCTCGCGTCCTGGATCCCCCCATTCTCCATGTATTTAGAGCTCGAGTATGTGTTTTGCACAGACCTGAACTTGACGGCACGATCCATTGCCGTCAAGATCTTAGATTGGCGGCTAACGATATTGCCGTTAAAGCGCCATTAACGTCCAGACGATGCCGTTAAGCTCTTCAGGGCAGAACAGTGAGCTGTTCTCCCTTCTATATGATTAATTTTCGAAGTGTTTTCAAATGAGGATATAATGTAATCATATATGTTATGTAAAATAGACCATGGGATGCATGTGATATTTTCTGTGCTTTTTGGTGAATGTCATGGATTGTTAAACTTATTGAAATACATGTTTGGAAAAATGGATTTTGCATGTTCTCCCTTGTTTACATGATCCCTGAAGAACGGGATGCCCTAAGTTTTTCTAACCATGTATCTACGAATCAGTCCAGGCCCTGAAATTTTGAGAATTTCTCCATGACTGTGGGATTTATTGTAATTTCTGTTTTGGAAATAGAAGACATGCATAGGATTTGTAAAAAAATTACAGTAAATTGTGTGTTGTGCAATAAATCCGGAGAAAATTCCTGTGATGATGAGTATGTTAGGTTCAGGGCCGTGAACTGTCAAATTGGATATTCATGTTATGTTCCATGTTAAATCAAATTATGAACGGCATGAGATTGCATGTTTTAATTCCTGTAAATGTAATATGATTCAGAAAAATATGAAAATTTGCATGTGTGATTATAGACCCGAAATTTGTCTGTGGTTAAAATCTCTTGTTATTTTGATGACAGTAAGTATTGTTATGGATTTTTATGAGAAAAATGACTATGTGAGCATGTTAATTGTGATTTGATGTGATTCAGTAAATTTCAGTATGATTAAATCTATATTATGATTATTTGGCAGTTGCAATAGTAAGGTTAAAATCAGTAAATGGAAGTTTATGTGTGTATGAATTATGTAAAGGGTGTGCAAGCATGAGAAGTGCGAGAACAAGTGATATGTGTGTATAGAATGGTTAAATGTGGCAAGAGAAACAATAGTGCCCATAAGACACTGCCACCTTAGATGCTTGGAGTTGTACTGTAGTAGTGCCCCTACGGGAAAGCTCAATATGATATGTGATACCCTAGAGAAGGGTCTTGATAAAGTGTTATACCCTGGCAAAGGGTCTTGTGAAATCTTGGAGGTGGACAAGTTCCACTGGCAATGGTGGGAAGGGCTTCCCCCGGTTTCTGCAGAAACTAAGACTTATCACTGTGCCGGTGATTAAGTACGTGAATGTGAATGTGTGTGTTATGTGATCGTCTAATGGTGGTTTGGGCTGTGTCTTGGCATTATGTGAAAATGAGCATAAGTTGATGTGAAAAGTGATATGTGTTCAAAGCACAAGTATGTGCGAGATATGTGTAAATGTGGCACATGTTGTGTGCAAAAGTGAATGATAAGAAGTATGTGAATGTGAAAGAGGAAATAATGGGAAATGTGTATAAGTATGTGTGATAGAACAAAAGTGAGTGTATGTGAAAGCCAAGTTAATCATATGGTTATAGTAATGAGAAAATAGTATAAGTGTAAATGACAATAGTGTTAATTGATATTTTGTTTATTGATGTGTATAAATGTGTGTGTGTATGTGTTGATGTATAAATTGTCAAATGCTAAAAGTGATGTTACTATTAGTACCAAATGTAAGTATATGCTTTCATATTCATGGAATTTGAATTATTGGATGTACATGTGTTTAGTATTATGTTGTGTAGTTAAAAGTGATCCCTATGCAAAGGTAATATGAATGTGATAAAATTTGTATAAAATCAGCAAGCTAAATGTGGAGTAAATTGTTATGATTGCATGCGAAGTGACTTAGAAAATCATGCTAGGTGTTATCTATCTTGTATATGTTTCAATGGTTTAGTTGTGCAAACTTTACATGACTTGGGTAAAGTATAAAACATGTGAGTGTATATTTACTCGTGTTAATGACACCATGATGTTAGTGATCTTGTTAGATTTTAGTTTATAGGTGTTAGGATAATTGTTTAATGAAATTCCCTGTGCAATTATTCAGGTTAGAGTGTGATCATGTATGATATTAACTGCTGAAATTTTATTGTATTAATTGATAAAAAGCATGTATGTATTTAATCTTAAGTTACTTGCTGAGTCTATTGTGTAGACTCACTCTTGATAAACATTTCAGGAAATTAGCAGCGGAGGAGCTAGCAAGATTTGAAGTGGAGTTGGACTAAGCGATTGAAGATTTGTAATTTATCTTTCATAGTATGTAATGCTACAATTGAAATTTGAATTTTGATCAAATGTACTTGGAGTCGGCTATGTATTTGGAAAATATTGCGCTTATGTTATCTCTTGTTGAACTATACAGACTGTAGTATGTGGTTTTTAAAAGTTGATGGAATAAGATTCATTTAACTCCGTTGCATTTATTCAATTCTATTTATGTATATCTCAGCTCACTTGTTACTTGTTGGGGTATTCTCCCTGTAGCGGCTTGCTCTCATCCGATGTGGGTTGGTATAACCGTACCGGGTGGAAGTGGGTCGTTACAAAGTACTAATTCACATTATTTACAAGAGCTAAGTTTCTCTCTCTAATTTAATACATCATCAACTAAAAGAAACTACTAAAACTACACTATTCTTCTTCATCTCTTCATCGTTCGCAGCGGAATTGGGATTCATGTGCAGCTGAAATTATACACACCTTCAATCTGAAAGGGTTGGAGGAAACAAAGGCATGAGTCGGAAAGACTCAGTAGGTGAAAGTAAACATATATGGATCGAAAACATTTGCTCATGAATTTCATACTTAACAGAAACATATAGCTCAAATTGAATTCATAATGAGCTCAAACAATCACAGAATAAGAGTCATATTTATCTTTCAGAATTCAGACCATAACTTGATTTGGAAACGAACTTGACAGGCATCACTGCTCTCAGAGGTTACTAAATAGACGTAAATACATCCTCAGTGCCTAGGCGATTTCAGCACCTTAGATCTTGTTCATTGCGCAAGAACGGGGTTTATTACCACCATCGTCAGTCCATTGACTTAGATATACTACAAACTGTCGCCCTCAGCTGATCACAAGTGGCTGGTGCTACCACAAGTGATCCTAAACCCTCTTTTGAAGAGAACATTGTCTTCATATCATAAATTTCTTTTCATGAGCATAACAGAGATTGGAAATCCAAAGGTAGTTTTGATTGAGAATTAATACAGATATCTTGGTGACAAAGTTGCCGGAGTTCAATAATATAAGAAGAGAATTGATTAAGACAGGGTTATGACTTAAAGCCAATAACTTCGGAAGGTTGAAATCACATAAGAACCCAAGAATATGAAGATCCAAATTGTCATCACAAGTTATTCACATCTCATAAGGTGTTTAAACATATGAACTCTCAGGTGATCAGGTTTTGTAGACTCAGTTATCGAACACTGGAGAATAGACTCAATCGGAGTACTGCTCATAATTGTCAACTTTAAGAATAACCCAAGGGAGGTTAAGGTACATAATGTGGGTAAACTTTGTTGTAACATGACAGTAAATACCAAGGTAATTAAGTGGGTAACTTGCTAGGCTCTTAGGATGAAGTTTAAGCAAGGATTCATACATGAAAAGTTGTTGAAATACAAGTCAGGGTGGTAGTTGTCGACAACTAGGAGGGGCTGTCGACAATGGAAGCAGACAAACTTGGTTCTTGCTGGTTCTGTGGGTATCTGTCGACAGCAAGGGGCTGGCTGTCGACAGCTAGCCATAGTCCAGAGATCTGAAGTTCAGGAAAACTTGCGCCTGTCGACAGCTATGGCTGGCTGTCGACAGATAGCAACAGTCCTTCCAAAAATGACTTTAAATCCATCCTAAACACCCTAATTATAGAACTTATAAACCAAGTATGTTTTATATCAAATAGAAGAATCGAATTGTAGTTCTCACAGAGGTTTATAAGCTAAACAAGCAATATGAAACAAGAGGTTTACAAACCGTACTTGTCTAGCTAGAAGCTAACATGACATAGCACTGAAAGTATGACCCTTATAACAAGGATTAAATGGAAAGATCCCCATAAAATAAACATTAATACTCAAGGTATTTAAGGTTCCAAATCAATGTTTGAGGTACAAACATCTAAATGGAAAGTAATCACAATGTTCTAAAGATATGGTGACTTCTAGCAACACTCTAACCGGTACAAAGATCAAGGGTGGAAGAAGAAGATAGAAAACAGTCTTTAGAGTGGAACAAGGTTGTTCTTCTCCCATTAAGAATGTGTTTACCAAAACTGAAAGAAAAATGGAATAGCTTCAGGTATATCATCTTGTATGCTTATCAAGAGGATTTTCTTATCATGTGGGGAGGACAAAACCGAATCAATGGGAGATGAATCCTACCTTGCTAAACAAGTGAACTTCCATGTGATCTTGATGAAAGAGCCTAACCCATTAAAAGAAAACTCCTTCCCAAAGTAAATAACTTGCTAGCAACGGTAGCAGCTTCAACAGCAAGTTGACTTCAAGGTAGAAGTAGCTATAGCTGCAACAAGAGCAGAAACTAACCAAAATAGTTGCAGAAGCTATGAAGCCAGGAACTCCAACAGCTCCTCCAGCAGCACTTCTAGCAGCAAGAAGTAGGAAAGACAAGAACATGGGCAAGTACAAAGGGTGTAGAAAGGTGTGTGCGAAGGGAGGGGAGTGGCTTTTATAGACCACATAACTCCTCATGCAGAGGCACGTCGACCATGAGGTGTCATGGTAAAAACCCTTTTGTTTTTCACCCAACACGTAGCTCATGCAGATTTCCTATGGTTTACACGTAGTTACCCATGGTTTTAACCTTATCCTAATGGTGTCTGGCCTCCTCAAGGCCTCACACGTAAGCTCCAGGAAAACCCCGAAATTGGTCACCGTAAATGACCCTTAATTCAGTTGACCCAATAATCCCTATGTAAATGTGTTCAAACGATGTTCATTTTGTGTTGAAATTTCACCATAGCTTAATGTGATGGTTTTACAAATTATGATGATTTTAGTTTAATTTTTAGAATTATTTTCCACTGGGTAAAAAATCGCCCGAAAAATAGTTGTGTCGGCTAAATCTCAAAATCCGGTCGTCAAAAATTCCGGATAATTACATATTTGATATCACCACATTTTTCTAAGAATTATGGTGTCTCAAATTTCATTTTTGTTACAGTTTTCTGGTGTCGCCCTGTCGGGGTGCGTACGACCGAAAGTGATACCTGAGTATGATAAAGTGTCTTAAACACACCATAAATCCTAAATATCTCAATGTAATTCTAATTAGTTTGCATAAACAAGAATTTATAAGTAAAACATGATATTTAAAATTCGAGGGTATTACATCTCGGGCTTGGGCACTTAAACAGAGAAGTTGAGAACGCGACGGACTTGACCGTCGCGTTACCAATGCTAACGTGACACCCACCTGCATCGCGATCTGGAATAGTCAGCCAGTCAACCACCCAATCGACGTGCATGCAAAACTGACAGCAAGATTGCGACGGCCAACCATGTCGCGTTCATGCATGCACTTCGACATGTGACTCAACTGTCCCGACAGCAAGATGATAAGGGAACAGTCTACTGTCAGGGTCCTGTAGCAACAGGGGCGGCCGGCGCGTTCCTAACCAGAACGCGACGGTTACTTGCGTCGCCTTCAGAACGCGACGGGTCGCTACGTCGCGACCACAGCCGGGAGAGAAACCCCTAAAGGTAATGGATGTTACACAAACACTTGCCTATGCAAGTCTTCTTTCCACAGAGGGGCACTCATCCGCTTTCCTAAACAAGTCCTCCCTTCACTAATGGGAATACAACACAGGATATCAACCATCTATAGGTTTTTACAAGGATGCTCTTTACAGACGAAGTGCTCTAAGGAATGAGCACAACTCGCTTCCTGACTCTATAATTCTTTATATGAAATCAGAGCTAAAGCTTTTGTCCATGAAGCTCTTGAGAGACTGTGAGATGAGAGTTAAAGTAGAGAAGGCTTGCTACTATGATATCTATATTTTTCACTTTTTCATCATCATTATATTCTTGCTAACTTTGACTCCTTATATAGATATATATATATATATCGATATAGTCTTCAACTTCTTTTACTAGCCGTTTGAAAAAGTTGATCATTTGAAATTTATATGTTCGACAGAAACTTGGTCTTTATCTTGTATGTAACGATCTTTATTTTGTCAAGCTAGGCTTCCACACATGCTACTGTATTAGTAGCATTATTGTTCTACATGTAAATATAAGAAAAGAAAAAAATCTTTCTTCTAGGATGATATCTTATGTTAGAAGAATAAGTTTTATACGCTGGACAAAAGGAATACTTAGATTATGTTGCGTAAGGTCGTTTTTGTCGTGGAGAACGAACATTATATTAATGTGAATGACCTGCAGCACGGTAAATGGATCGTAGACTACTGCGTAAGAGATGTCACAATGTAGGTACCCGCCTATTTTACTATAGTTGCTTTTCAGAACAATAAATACCAAGATATGGAAGAGATTTGTCCATTTTAAAATACTGGGATTCTAAAATGACAAATATATTATTCATGGAATGTTGTGTTCCAAAAGAATATATTCGTGTAAGGAATATTTTTTCGTAAGCAAAGATGTTTGTACCTCAAAGTGATTCTCATAAAACACTTTATCAAAAATATGATACTGGAATAAGATATAATATTCCCATAAGTAGTGTTATTTAGACATAAAAATATCGCTAATAGAATATATATTTAATAGTGATTAATATAATCAGTATTGTAAACTTTGACTACATGTTCGACTACAAAAGAAAGTCACAACAAGTTTGAAGTTATATATCGACTTAAAGTTCGACTGTTGCAAGCTTCTTCGTCAGTTGGGATGAACATTGACTGTCAAAACAATACATGAGTCGAAGTGGACTTCGCTCATGAAGCAAGTCAACTACAGTTGGAGTTAGACTTCGACTCGTGGGCAAGTGATAGTGCGACTTTGACTGAGTCTTAGTTGTAGTTTGACTTCGACTTATGTTATAAGTCTCCTTCAGTCGGAGTTAGACTTTGACTGCTGAGAGGCTTATGTTGTAATCGATGTTAGACTTTGACTCCTATGATGGCTTCGACTTCAGAACAAGGAATAACCAGTCGATCTCACACTTAGCTAATTTTTACTCTATTCTTCTGTATACTGTGAAGAATAGTATAGATATATTTCTTTTGTCAAGATGAATTCTTTTTACTATTTTTCAAAACATATATTTGATCATACTAAATAGATCTAGTCAAATCATGAATATATAGTATATGACATGAACCTATTTTGTTATCATCAAAATTATTTAACAATCAAATCAGTTTTGTCATTATCAACACATTCATAATTAAATAAAATATGATTATTTTGTAGAAATGGATCAAATTAAATTCTTAATCACACATGCTCACAATAGTCACTTGTTCTCCTCATTCTCTAACATTGAGTCGCGATCCATGCTGAGGTAGGGTAGGAGTGCATCGAAGATGAGTTGGATTTCATATTCCACCACCCTTTTGGGTGATAATTGTTGAACCTCAACAAAGAGCGCCTGCTTGTAGACATGTTTTTTTCAAAACACCTCCCACAAAGAGATGATTAAAAAAAGAGATTTTAATGAAAAATAAGATAGCGTAAGGGGGAAAAGAAAATAAAATGTGCGTGTGTGCACAAGAAAGGAGGTGTGATCGCCAGGTACACGAGGGTACCAAAGGAGACAGGCGAAGAGGAAGACACAGAGGGTACTTACCTTCACCCAAGATCGCGAGAGAGTGGTGTGCGGGTTCACTTCTACTTGCGAAGAAGATTTAGCTCCAACGGGTTACCTTGCAAGAAAAAGACAACAAGAAAACAAATGAAAGAGGATTAGACTAGGACGTGTAGCACCAAACTCAAAGGAAATGAAAGAAAACGTCGTGACATGGGCGTTAACACACCTCGTGGGGTGGTGTCAAACCCCTAAAAAGGTAGCTGTGAGGGAAAATGATGTGCTATGTGTGTGAAAATGGTGTGATGAAATGCACTAAAAAAAGAATAAGAATAAATGAAAGAAAGGAGAGAAAGTGGCGATGTGAGCCATTGCTTGGAGATGGACGAAGTGGAGGAAGAAGTCACCTCCTGCCTCGCTCCGATGCGCATGAGAATGAGACTTCGAGCTCCAAGGGAGGAGTTGAGTAGCTTGCAATGGAAGTTTCCCTTGGCTCGAAGCTGAGTCTCCAATTCGGCAGGGCTTCGCCATAGTGCGTGGGTGATACTCAAAACAGTGGCCTCGGGGGTCAATTATAGGGGAAAAATTCTGAAATCACGTCGGATACAGTGGACGCCAATCTTAGTGAACCACGTCCAACAAAACTGCCGCGATTACCAAAATTGACTTGCCTTGATTAAGCCCTTCCAAACAACGATTATAGCCTTTTTAAGAATCGCGTCGGCATCACCAGCCGCGTTTAAAACACTTCCCATTTGAAACGATTCTTTCCATATATTGAAAATGGAAATATTGAATCGCGACGGCATAAGCCGCCACATATTTGAACAGAATTGTTCTATGATAGAAATCTATCTTCATAGGAGGAAGGTTAGAAACGTGTTAGACAATATGGACACGGTTCTAATTGGCAACAAAATCTTTCCAAAAATGATTTTAGAAATTGCCATAATTCGAAAATGGAAACTCTTAATCGCGGCGGCTTTAGTGGATGCGTTTCAAAACAGGGTAAGCGCCAGAAAAGGAAGTGTGATACGCGTTGGTTTTACTCGTCACAGATTCAACACCCTAAAAGGTGTCTACTGTCTCTGACGCGAATCACTTGAGCTCAACAAACCCCTTTAGACCCCTTAGAAAAATCCCTAAAAATCCTAGAAAAATCTAGAAAAATAGAAAAAATCACTCAAGAGGTTAATTGAAGAGAACCATTTTGAGGCATCACGGTATAACATGAAATTTGCCCGATATGTTGCCAAAATAGCGTGTCTACAACTGTCTCATCTTGGCGTCTGCTTTGCAAGGAAATGGAGCGAAATGACACGAAATGAAAGCAATGAAATAGGGTGAATTGAGTGGAATGACTAAAACGTAGACGCCAAGGTGTGATGAGACGCACCTCAACAACATATGACAGGAGTTGTTCGTCAATTCAAAATGAAGCGGCTTGTAGAAAACCTCAGGAAAAAAAAACTCAATGTTTGGACAAAGGGAAAGGTGTGCACGTGGGCACGAAGGGAGAAAGATCAAATTTCAGCGTTGGGAAAGTACCTAAGGACACAATCCGTTAGGTTTCACCATTGGGGCGTCTGCCACTGCCAAGATAGATCTATATGGAAATTAGATGAATTGAAATAGGAATCCAAGACAAAGCGTTTCTCAAGAAATGATCTCCAACATCAACAAAATGAACTGAGTACTTGACTCGGAGTGGAATATTTCATGTCAATGGGAATTAAGAAACAAGTGGTTCTCTTCAATTAAGCACGAGAGTGATCATCCAAAATTATGCTCAAAATCCTGCATGATGCATACTGGGCTAAAAGAAAAAGATTAAAACAAAATAAAATATAAAATAATCAAGGATAATATTACTACGATACTGAAGTCAAGAGATCGGATGGAATCCATTGTCCTTCTTGCAAACCGTAACGACCTATCCTCGAGTGATAGGAATCCTCTGGAATTATCATTGTTTTTGGCAGAGGAGGGGAACTCAAATTCCAGATTCATCAGAGCCTTGAGGTCCTTGATATGTTCTAATAGGGTATAACATATAGTATGATGCAGTCATATACAATACCGAATTTGAGGATCACCGAAGGTGATCATGAATTGTACGGCGAGAAGCATGTCCATAAACTGAATCGCATCGACTTAGTCAGTCATTATTTACCTTTACCTGTCGCAAAGGAAGTCGTAGTAGGTGCTTTGAATCACGACGGCTACATCGGGCGCGATTTGGACTTTCCACCCGAGGCTTGATTTTCTTGCATGTTTTGCATTCTTGCTCTCTTTTGGTGCTTGCCTCCGGGCTTGTGCGACTTGGGAGGCTTAAAATCACCTCTCCCCAAGTTCTCTTCATGCATTCAACCCCCCCAAAGCTCAAGAATCCATCAATTGAAGTAAGGAGAAGAAGGAGAAGAAGCCATGGATCATGATGGAGCTCCCTCATCCAAGAAGCCAAGAGTTGAGGGGTTCATGAGGCTAAGCAAGATAGATGATCACATATGCAAATTGATTCAAGCCAAATTGGTAAGTGTATTTGATTTTTAAGCATTGATTTGACTTGTTCTTAGTGTGTTTCTTCATGTTCTTGATATATTCTTCTTCTTCTTCTCTCTTCTCTCTCTCTCTCTCTCTCTCTCTCTCTTCTATTTTTCCTTTTTCCTTCTCTTCTCCTCTTCCAATTGCCATGGCCGATCCATACTCTCTTACCCAATACAACCATGCACCATGCCATGCGCCCCTCCCTCATGGCCAATACTACCCATGTGCCACCTCCACTTATGGCCATATCACCCATGCGCATACCTATCCATACCAACCTTTTATAGGATTATCCACTTTTCCCAGGCAACCGACATTATATGCATCTCCCATGGCTCCAAAAACTGACTGCATCCATTAGCCTAGACATGAAGACCATCCTCTCTAACTGGGGTATCAATAACCTAGCTGTTCATGCCAAAAGATGCCATGAAATCCACCTAGATTGGGCAGCTATAGGTGCATTGGTAGAGCTTTGGCACCCTCAAACCCACACTTTTTTCTTCAAGACCTTTGAGGCCACCATCCTATTGGAAGAGGTTGAGATCTTGCTAGGCTTGAAGCGGATAAAAAGAGGCGGGGAGGACGAGATGGCAATCATGCCGAGAAGCTATACGAGCAAGGCGGTGCTCGAGAGCTTCATGGATACAAGGGCGGCCCAAGACATCCGGACCACAAAGGGAATCGACTTGCAAAAACTGGCGATCTGGACAACAAGGGAAATACCAAGAGCGGGAGATGATGCGAGACTGGAGAAAGTGATGAGAGGATTCGCCATATGCTTGGCGGGTGCATTCCTCTTCCCTTCAATTGACAACATCTTGGAGGATGACCAATTGAGTGCGGTGTGCGGCATATGGGAGGGCGAAAGACTGGGACCGGCGGTGCTAGCCTTCCTTTACAGCGGACTGACGGCAACAAGCTTGGGTAGGCCTCCTTACGGTTCCATGTTTTTATTCACTTGTTGGACTGACCTGCACTTCAAGTTTGATTTGAGCAATGAAGTCCCTAGCTCGTCCCATATCTTTTCCAAAAGTCTGCTCCGGCACATGGACAACTTAGTGGGCTTGGAAGAGCGTGTGGCTAACCGAGTGCCACAACTCAAGACGCGGGCTGATTGGCGTGATCATCTCCGAAGCATGCCCAGAAATGCGTTCACTTGTACTCCGGCGCCTCTTCTAACTAGGGACCTGCGGACACAGCTAGCACCCGGTGTGGACTTGCGACTGATCGGGGCGTCTGAATTCGTACTCTCCAATCCACACCGCTGCCTCTCCCACTCGGGCTTCCACGACGCAACTTCGAGGGGCCGTCTCACCTTTCACCAATCAATAGGCGAGCAATCGGACAAACAATGACGGAGAAGAGGCGGACACTATCAAAGCACTATGGAAGAGTTGCTCTTATAGGAGGCCGGTCCCACATGTGGAGGAGGTGGAGGATGAGTGGATGGCCTATGTACGGGAGCTCCTAAAAATCTAGCCCAAGGTGGCCGTTTGTAAGCGCCAAAATTGAATCATCAATAAGAAATATGTAGCATCCTTTACACGGCCAAATTGCACCCTTATATATGATTGTATCATCCAAATAGTTTAAATTTTCTCCTCAAAAATAACCATCGGGTGAACATTTTGAATCGCGACGAATAAAAACGTCGCGTTTTACCTCTGAATCCGCGTCCAATAAAGCCGCCGCAGTTTACTTTAATTGCATCCACTATTCCCGACGCGTTTAAATTGTACTTCAAAATTTGAAAATCGTGTGCCTTAAATTCAGCGTTGGGGTAATGATGACTCTCTGAATCGCGTCGACGGCCTCCGACGTAATTAACATGGTCGCTCCAAATTCGCGTCATCTGTAGACTACAAAACGCCCGAGGGCGTGACCTTTCACCTCTTTCGCCCCTCTGAGCTCTCTCTATCTCTCTCGAGCTCTCTCGTCTTCTCCCGATTCCTCACTCTCATCTTCTCTCTACTCCCTCGGCATTTGATGACTAAGAGGATGGCGATGAAACGCCAGCGAGGGGAAGGACCATCGGCGGAAGAAGGAGCATCATCGCCGGCGTCAGAAGGGATGACGGAGGCGGAGGTGGAAATGTTGAGTATGGAAGAATTATCTAGAGGGGGGGGGTGAATAGAGAATCCTCAGATTTTTTAGCACGAATTAGAATTTAAAAATCTGATTTCAATTCTGTGAATTAGATGCTCAAACAGACAAAACAAGATTAGCACAACCACAAGAGAACAAGGAATTTTAAGGTGGTTTGGCTCCAGTGAGGAGACCTACATCCACCCCTCACCAAATTAGTGAGGTACCAGTATCAGAAACCCTGGCATAAAATCTCAAACAACCGCTGATTCACAGCTTCTAAACAACCGCTGCCTTACAGTTTGAAAGATCAGCTGATACACAGCTACGATAATCCGTTGATTCACAGCTTCACCTGAATTGATCCAAACACAATCCGTGAGTGCTCAATCCAATCTGCTTCACCAAGAAGCAGATAGCAGACAATTCAAATGCTCAAAAGAAGGTTTAAAATAATGAAAGGGAAAATTGCTGGAATATATGGCAATTTCATCAAACTCCCTAGTCTGGATCTGAATTCTTATGCATCTCTCCTAGATTTTGGACACGTCTTCCCATCTGATGAATTCCTTCGGAAATCTGCCACAATTAGTTTGCAGAGACCAAGAATGAGGAAGATTCCCGATCCCCTGTTCTTGAAGGCTCAGCATTCGCTTCTTGAATCTTCTGATCTTGCTTGAATCATCATCGCTTTCATCAGATCATAGCTCCTACTTCAAAAAATGTCATCGAAGTGCTGTTTCAGAACATCTGAACTCTCCCTTTTCACTCTTCTCAACTCCTTTTCCTTCACATAATGTGTGCTCACCTCTTTTTCATGAACTGGTGCTCTTTTTACCTGATTGTGCAGATTCTGTGTGTCATGGGCCCCTCAACCGATTCGCCCAGAAATGGAGGAATCTTTTTGCCGCCAAGAATCGTGCCTTCTAGAGCATCTGACGTGGACAGAGAATATACCATGTGGTAGGATTTGGATCACGTGTCTGCTTGATGACCTTCGCATTCAGAGAAAATTCTAAGTGTCCTAGTGTCGACACTGCCAGACTCTAGTGTCGACACACTCACTTCAATTCAAAGAGAGGCACTCTTTTCTGATTTCTCATCCACATGTCAAACCTGATATCTCCAAGATATCTACTTGTACTTCCTTCTGAGTTGATCTGATAGACTGTTGGCGTCGACCTCATACACAGCTAGTGTCGACCTTAGTTTCAATTTTCCTCAAAGTGAATTCTACCCTTGCTTAGTGTCGACCTTATCACCACACAGCGTCGACACGATTAGTGTCTCACTTTCTTGGAATAAACTGAAGACAACTCTGGTGCTGACATACTCTCTGAGTAGTGTTGGTTTGACTTGATCTCAACCTTTCACATCAACATCCATAGTCCTCTAATGTCGACCTATGTTCCGGGTAGTGTCGACCTTATCTGACAATTTCTCATTGTTCTTTGATCCAGTTGAATTGTACTTACAAAATAATTGATATATGTCAACTGTCTTCTCATTTTATATTTTAATATGACATCATCAAAACCAAGGACTCAACAGTCTCTCCCTTTTTGATGATAGCAACCAATTGATGTTTGATCTTTGAAATTTAAAATACATTCAACCATCCAACCAAAACAACTCAAGTACAACTCATTCACACACAAGTAACCAATCCATTGAAGCAAGTCAAACAACATTCATATGATTATCATTCAAAAAGGAAATACTGTTGTTTTTTATTCATTCAACAACCGATCAGCCCATACAAAAAGATCAACCCATCAACAACCTCTCCCCCTTTGACATAATAAAAAAGAGATAACACTAAGGAGGTGGTGGAGGTGGTGAATGGGGAAAGAGCCTCTTCTCAATCCTAGTCAGACGAAAATACAAATGATCATAGTTGTCTGTAAGATAGATCTGAATAGCACTAAATTTATGAGTCAAACCCCATGAGGCATGGTTGGAGCTATGGCAGAGGAACTAGCTTGATTACTGTCATCAGATTCATTTATATCATGTAAGCGCCATACTTTGTTAAATTCCTCTCTCATGTACTGAAGCTCCTTGGAAATATCTTCATTGTGGCTCCTCAAAATACCCATTCTATGAAGAATCAGTCTCACAGATTGAGCCAGCCCAGGAATTGCAGTAAAGTTTTCGGCATGCTGTTGAAGTTCTTGAGCAATAGATTCAATCTTTTCAAAAACATTTGCCTGAGTAAATGCTGCCTTATCAAAAACATATCCAATGGTATGAACCAGTTGATCAGACCTGACTTTTGTGAATATGTGGATCTGTTCTTGCCTGTCTACATTGTCTTGCAGAGACTTCTCAATCATTTCCAAACAACTATCAAACTGTAGAGCTTGCTCCTCTATCTTGGTATTCAAAAGTTCAAGAGAGCTATGAACAGAAGCAAACTGCTTTTCTAGAAATGTGAGAAGAGCAGGTGGAATTGGAGCAGATGATGTGGATGATGATGGGATATCATGCATAGATGGAGCAAAATGAGACTGAGTGATATGAGAAGAAGATATATGAGGTGGATCAAGTTCAGGAGTATCAAAAATAGGAATAGATGGAGGAGAAGGAATAGGAAGAAATTGTTCTGGTAAAACCTCAATAGGAGCAACATACTCCTGACCTTGGTGAAGTCCTTCAGCAATATGTACCTTTTTTTGGTTATTAGCCCAGTGGCATCCGCCATTGGGAAAGCCCGGCGCCACCCGGGTTCGATCCCGGGTGGAAGCGCCCCCACCCCACCCCAATGTCCATCCCGCCACAAGCGGGGGACTTTAGCAATATGTACCTGTTCCTGCTCCAATCCAACATTATCATGATGTGCCTCCTGAGGACCCAAATTGAGCTTCATGAATTTCACAATGTGGTCCAGATCATAGATATGGAATCTAGTGATGTTCTGAACTTTTGCTCCAGCAAATGACACACCCATTAACTGAAAATGGATGTCAAATGAGTTGCATATGGCAAGCTCCTTCTCATCTTTGGAATTGTGACCTCATGAATTAGCTGACAGAAAATTTTAGCCAAATTTATCTTTACTCTTTTGATCAAACAAAACATGATACATCTTTGCAAGCTTGTTACTCTCTGTCTTCCCCCTCCTTGGGGAGTCAAGATGGTTGTACACCAATGGTGCAACAGTCTATGTGTTGGTGGAAATCTATTGGCATTCAATTGTGAGACCTTTGCTTGATTTTCATCTAGCACATCATGTGGTTGACCAGACATAACTATGAAAGCTTGATGTGCATTAAAATGGAAATCCTGTGGGTTATAACCCTCATTGGGTATACCCAGCAGATGACTCACCACCTCATTTGTGAGTACCACATCAATCCCTCTCACATTAGACTTAATAATCTTCCTCTTGCTTACTAAATTTTTTGAAAAATTCTTTAAGAAGAATAGGACAGTGTGTCATGTGAGCACTGACAAAATCAGACCATCCCTGAAATTCCAGCATTTCAGGTAATTCAGGTACCAAATTAGACAAACCTTCATCATGGAGATTAATGATGTTGGTTAACTGCCATCGACTCCCTTAGGGAATCGCTGCCACTATGCTGTTATGGGGTAGCATAGTGACATCGGGGCTGGCAACCCAACCCGCCGCAGGGGTAAAACCCTGTGTGAAGCCCCTCATGCTGACCACAGCGTTGACGTGGTGCTTTGCGCTTCCGCCTTAATGATTTGGCTACCGCCTTCACCACCAGCTCGAGCTTTTGGTGCAACAGTAGGGGCTTGGTCCAACAAGTGGTATCAGAGAGAGGTTGCAGGTTCGATTCCCCCGGGTGCCGCTGGGGGGGAGTTTGTTGGTTAACTGCCATCGACTCCCTTAGGGAATCGCTACCACTATGCTGTTATGGGGCAGCATTGTGACATCGGGACTGGCAACCCAACCTGCCGCAGGGGTAAAACCCTGTGCGAAGCCCCTCATGCCGACCACAGCGTTGACGTGGTGCTTTGCGCTTCCGCCTTAAAGATTTGGCTACCGCCTTCACCACCAGCTTGAGCTTTTGGTGCAACAGTAGGGGCTTGGTCCAACAAATGATTCTCAGATGCAAAAGAGACTTGTTTCCTATAATCATTATCTTGGCCTTTGAAGGTGTCTGATCCTCTTCCTTATCAACAGACTCATCCTCTGATACTTCTCCTTCTTGAACTTCTTCAGAAATCTGCTGGTCAGAGTTTCTGACATCATTCCCTCCTACATTTCATGTTTCTTCACCATACCCTGAATGTGCATTGACTTCATCTTCTCCGACTAGCAATTGATCAAAGTTGACATTTTCAGTTTCTTCTAAAGATTCTGACTTACTTTCACCTGATTTCTATGATGGAGATGGCATTTCTTCTTGCTCAATTAAATGATCAGAGTCATTGCCCATTTCCTGGGATTTAGGGCTTTCTTCAAGAATAGCACGCGACCCTTGTTGACGAGAGACTTCTTCCTCAGAGCTACTTAGATCAATAAATTCTTGCCTTTTCTTTCCTTTGGCAAAGTTCTTCTCTTTAGCCGTACGCGGATGTGAAAATCTGCGGCTTGAGAAGAAAGGAACATCTGGCTTCTTCTCTCGAAACACAATGCCCTTTGCTCCTTTGGAATGCTTTTCTGAATCAGAACCTACATCATGCTTTCTCTTCTCACCACGACGAGGTTGAAGCTTTGGAGCCATGAGCAATGGAACAGAGTATCGGGGTGGAAGATTCACTAGGGCACTAATGCAGAAGAAACATGTTTTTCTGGAGAAGGAAAGTTGTGGAGAAGGAGGGTTTTTCGGAGTGGATGCATCCGAACATACGCGATTTAAAAAGGTGCTGACCTGATTGAAAAAAATATTGAACATGCGGAACAGTGAAAGGTATCGTGTTCTAGACCAAAGAAGTGATATAGTGTTGACTCTATGGTGGATAGTGTCAACACTAAGAACGAATGTGACAGGACAGATTTCAAGAAATTTGAAAAGTTAACATTTCATAGTGAATTACTCAATTCCTTGAAGATCCTGGAGAAGTTTATCACAATTACCCATTTATTTTACCCTTTCTCATTATTGTTCAGATCAATGATTTTAAAAAATTGTAAATTTTTGAATTAACCATTAATGACAGATTGAAAAACTCATGATTGTAAATAACAGATATGTAAGGCCCTCGAATTTTGTTACATTATTGTATTGCATGTAAATAATTCATGTTGTGTATGTATGTATGTAAATATCTACGTAAGTACTAGTTAGTATACTATTGCATGCATATGTATAAATTGGATGTAAATAATGTACGAAGGATATGATGGTAGTGTGTACGTAATAGTATACATATGACATATATAGGTATAAGATGTACATGGTTTCTGCATGTTTTAGAGTTCTGGCCGAAGGCCAGATTGGCGTCAATATCAACAGACGTCGATGTGGTGTCGGAGTCAACCATATGGACGCCAACACTAACCCCAGCGTCCAGTGATGTGGACGCCAACTTCTCTGACCTACATGCGTTGCAGAGCCAGAATTTTAGGGAACAAGCTACCCCAACCATTGGGGAGCTGTCTCCAACGGTCTGAAAGCCTCTTGTCCGACCTGCGTGAGAGGAGAGCTCCTCTCCTCTATATACAAAGCCTTTCTTCAACCCTCAGCCCCTCTTGGCTCTTTGCAAAGAGAAGAAGAAGAAACCCTAGTTTCTGTGAGAAGGACCTGCCTTTACAAGCCTAGATCCGGGAATTTGGAGCTTCATCCGGCCATCTACAACGACTGGGAGATAGCTGGAGCATCAGGGAAGGCTTCCCCGACCTCTCCTTGGTGTCTACATCAGTCAAGAACTCGGAGGAAGGTGTCATTGGAGGCTTCTTGGGACTGCCCAAGGAGAGCTTCACCGCCATTTTAGATCCCTTGGAGTATTTTTCAGAGGCAAGTAACACTTACACTCTGTCCATGTAGATGTCAAGTAGGGTTTTATAAATTTTATATATTTTTCCTCGTGTCCTAGATCCCCCTTTCACCTTTGCATTTGAGTTCGGTCTGTGTTTCTGCACAGACAGGAACTTGGCATCAATGCCCTTGACGCCGAGATCCCTGGTATGCGTCCAGCGATCTAGCCGTCCACTCCTAGAACGGCCAGAGACCGCTGCCAAGTTCGTCTGGACAGAACAGTGAACTGTTCTGCTCTTCTATGTGATTAATTTCGACGTGTTTTGCGATGAGGATATAATGTAACTCTTATATGCTATGTATACTAGCTAATGTGATGAATGGGAGAATGAATGAACATTTATTTTGTGGGTGGTTGAATTTATTCGTCTATCTAATGCGTATGCGAAATGAATTGCAATGTATATTCACCATGATCCTAATGATCCGTGGCAAAGTTTTGTTGCCCAAATTTGTTAGACCATGTATGTATGATTCTGTCTGTGTTCTGAGTTTCTGACATTTTTTCCCATGCTTGTATGGTTATTGAAATTTCTGTTTTGAGAAATAGAAATCATGCGTAGGTCATGTTAAATTTCCAGTAAATTGCGTGTTGCTCGGTAAATTCGGGAATAAATTCTGAGACCTTGTGCATGCTAGGGTGCAGACCGTGAGCTGTTAAAATTTGTGATTATGTTCAACTCCATGTAAATTTGCATTATGAATAATAATGTGAAATTGATGTTTAATTTTCTGTAACTTCATTTTGAGTCAGAAAAATCTGAAAATTTGCATGTAGAATCATAAACTTGAGATCAACGTGTGGTTAAAATTTCAAGTTATTTGGACAACTGTATAGTGAAATATGAATTTTCCATGCGAGAAATGTGAAAAAAAAAGAATGCATGCTAATGTGAGAATAATGTGACATGTGTGTGTGATCGGATTTGTGCGAATTCTGAACATGTAATCCCTGTTAACTGTAGAATCATGTTAGGAAAACAGAGCCCTTGTGTGAGTGAGAAAAAGAATGAGAGGCAAGTGGCATGTGCAAAGATATGTGTTAGAAATCGGTAAATGTGTAAATTGTGCCAAGTGTGACATTGCTTCCATATAGGGCAGTGGAACCGTATCAGAGAAAAGTCCCCCTGAGAAGGTTCAATGTGTTGTGATCCTAAGGGCATTAGGATGAAATCCTGGAGGTGGACAAGTACCACTGGTTAGGGTGGAGACTTGTTCTCCCGGTCTGCGCAGTCCAAGAGTCGTCACTGCATTGCCTAGGTGACGTCTATGTGTATGTGATGTGATGTGTCCTTCTCTAGTGGTTTGGACTATGTGTCACGGCACTAAATGTGAAAGTGAAAATGTGTATGTGTTCATGTGTAAGGAAATGTGAATGTGAAAAAAATGTGTAAATATGCATGTGTAAAGTGTATACTATGTGATTAAGAAGTTGTGTAAAAATGTGAAACCAAAATGTGAAGTTGTAAATTTGTGATCCATGTTGAAGTAATTTGAAGTCATGTTAAAACAGCAAACTAAATGTACTTATAATCATGCTTTACATGTGCAAATTACCTAGAATCCATGTTAGAAATGAATCTTAGTGATGTGTAGGTAATTTCATGTTGTTTGCCTTCATGTCATGACTTAAATTGATTAAGTAGCTCTCATGTGTTGGGTTATGCTTTCTAGTCCATGTAAAACCAGCAAGCTTAAAGTATGTGAAATGGTTATATGCATGTATACGAATGAGTAGTAACCATGTTAGCAATGTGTTTTTTCATGTATGTAAGCTAGTCATGCTAGATTGCTCTCATGTTTTAGTTTAACTGAAGGTAGAACTCTCATGTGTAGGAATGATTAGAGAGCATGTGATAGAAGATTTTGATTTAGAAAATCTGAAAGCATGAATTATGTGTTTAATTAGTAAAATCACCATGATAGGTTGTGAATTTCAACGACAAGCATGCTACAGAATTGTGTCTTGTAAATGTGCGTGTAAAGTCTGCTATGATATGTGCATGTATGGTAGGTGTAGAGTTATTTGCTGAGTCTTTTAGACTCATTACTTGCTTCGGCGTACAGGTGTAGTTGGTGACGACACACTTGCAGAGGAGGCAGTGGAGACCGACTCCGAGCGTGGAGATTAGATCGTCAGTGTACCTTGTGATATTTGATTTCCTAGTATGTAATTGCAACATTGTACTAGCATTATTATGGAAAGAAAATGTTTAAGTGTGGACAATTATGTATTTGATTTTCAGCAAGTTAATTATGTGGACTTTTAGTTCTTAAATGTTATCGAATCTTGTATGTTAAATGTGGATGATGAATGAAATGAAGACAGTGCTTCTTTTACTTCCGCTACTCTGTTCTTATATTCACGTGTATCTCAGCTGAATGTTATTGTTGGGTAAATGTCCCACTGTGGCAATGCTCACTATATCGACGTGGGTTGGTATAACCGTACCGATATAATGAGGGTCGCTACAAGATAAGAGAAGGAAGTCTTTAGATGACAAAGCTTCAACAATATTAAACCAGTTACTCATTACATGTATCAAGATGACATTGGTTAAGAATTGGAACTTGCCACAGTAAGTTGAATAGCACACCAATCTCTTGATTCATACTCATTTCATTCATTTTCATTTTTTTTAATGACAATACAAATGAACAATATGATTTTCCTTAGTTTTCATGCAAGGACCCATGTTTTGTGCACACCAGAGCCCCTGATTACTTACTTAGGAGGTCATTTTGTCTCAAGAATTGAAATAGGATCATCTTTTCATGTGAGGATACATGTTTATCAAACACCAGAATCCCCAATTACTTAGACTTCATCACATTCATCTTGAAGTCCTGAACAGAAATTACTAGCTCATCATGACATTCAATGATTTTCTGATTTTATCAGACATTGCAATTTCTCAGAGCATAGAAATTATTCTGCCATTTGTAAAGCAGCACATTGTTAATCAAGCTGGTTGTGAATCAAGATGGTTTATCAGATCAAAATATTTCAGAAACTTTGAAAACATCTGACCAAGACATCAAGTTACATGAATTTTCAAGGTTTATTATTATTAATGCACTTCTCACTAAAGAAATTTTTCTCTGCACTGTTAGTTAAGTGAGATGAATTTTTCAAGAAGTTTTTAATAGATAATCATAAATTTAAAACTCTTAAATCATCATCTTTGAAATGTGAGATAATGGAGTTTTGACAAATGAGTAATTGAGATTATCTCCCCCTGAGAAAATACCTAGAAATTTAGCATTTCAAAATGGAATTACTCTTTTTCAAAAGAATCTTGAATCAAGAAGAGTAGTCAACTGGGAATTAGCTCCCCCTCAATAAGTGTACAAAAGCCTTTGGTACTTGAGGGAGACACATACTCACGCATAGCGAAAGAATCCAGATAGGCTTGACCTGTCCTTTTTCAATTCACCATTTAATATACCATATAGGCCAATGTGAAGACTGGAAACAAGAATTTTATTTGATGGATGAAGGAGAGATTTATGAACAGGAAGAAATCACGGATGAGTGACTTTACAGGACTTGCAAGAATTCTGTTGAAAAGGTAGGTAGTGTCAACACTATTGTTGATAGTGTCGACCTTAGGCAGACATGATGCCATCAAATCACAGTGAAATTTTCATTACACCAACTGAACATCAACAGATTGCTTTTCAACCATTGCTACTCACCAACAGGTCCATCAACCATGGACTTTCATCCCAATCTTTCTTTCAAACCAGAATTCACAAGGTAGATAACAACAACCAACAAAAAATTTATTCAACACAACCATCCATTCATCCACATTTCAACAAATTCATTCAAGGGTCAAACAAACACAACCCAAGTTCTCTTCTTAAACATGAAAATCTCTCATTGCATAAGGGTTTTGTAAAAATATCAGCATTTTGTTTTGAAGTTTCAACAAAATGCAATTCAAAAGAATTTTTGCTAACTTCATCTCTTAAGAAATGATGTCTAATTTCTATATGCTTGGTCCTAGAATGTTGAATTGGATTTTTTGCTAAACAAATAGCACTTGTGTTATCACACAATATTGGGACACATCCAAGATCTATTTGGTAGTCTTGGAGTTGATGTTTAATCCACAACACTTGAGTGCCACAACTTCCTACAGAAACATATTCTGCTTCTGCAGTGGAGAGAGCAACGGAGTGTTATTTTTTAGAAGCCCAAGAAACTAAACATCCTCCAAAAAATTGGCAATAGCCACTAGTGCTCTTTCTATCTAGCTTACAACCGGCAAAATCCGCATCTGAAAAAGATATTAACTTGAACTCACTGAAAGCAGGATACCACAGCCCCAACTCTTGAGTTCCAGCAAGATATCTGAAAATTCTTTTTGCTGCACTCAAGTGGGATTCCTTTGGACAAGCTTGAAATCTAGCATACATGCACACCGAAAATTGAATATCTGGTCTAGATGCTGTCAAATAGAGCAAAGATCCAATCATACCTCTGTATACTTTTGAGTCAACTTGTTTACCTTTCAGATCTACATCTAAACTCACAGTGATGCTCATTGGTGTTGCCATTGATTTTGTGTTTTCCATTTTGTACTTTTTCAACAAATCTTGAATGCACTTGGATTGGTTAATGAAGATTCCCTCCTTTGATTGAATGATCTGCAATCCAAGAAAGAATTTTAGTTCTCCCATTAAACTCATTTCAAATTCATTGGTCATTAGTTCTAAAAATTCCTTGCATAAGGAGGACTTTGTTGATCCAAAGATAATGTCATCGACATATATTTGGACCAGCAAGATATCTTTATCTTGAATTTTTGTAAATAGAGTTTGAACGACCTTACCTCTTGAATACCCTTTACCTGTAAGAAAGGAGCTTAATCGATCATACCAGGCTCGGAGAGCTTGCTTCAATCCATACAAGGCTTTGTCCAATTTATACACATGATCAGGAAAATTTACACATTCAAAGTCTGGAGGTTGTTCAACAAAAACTTTCTCCTTAATTAAACCGTTCAAAAATGCACTTTTTACATCCATTTGCTGTAATTCAATCACATGGGCACAAGCAAATGCAAGCAGAATTCGGATGGCTTCAAGCCTAGCTACAGGAGCAAAAGACTCTTCAAAGTCAATACCAAATTCCTGATTATAGCCTTTTGCAACTAGCCTAGCTTTATTCTTTATTACCTTCCCATCTTCACTGGTTTTATTTCTGAAGACCCATTTAGTTCCAATAACACTTTGAGATGAAGGTATTGGAACCAAATGTCACACTTTATTTCTTTCAAACGGATTTAACTCCTCATGCATTGCATTAATCCAAAAATTGTCTTTTAGAGCATCATCTATGTTCCTAGGTTCAATTTGAGACACTAAAGCAATTTGATCAAGTTCAGAAATTATTCTAAAATGAGATCTTGTCCTAGGAGGATCAAGTAGATTACCAATTATACTTTCCTGTGGATGATCTCTCAGCACTCTTACATTCAATTTCTGGTTCCTGTGCTTCTCTGTGATCTGAAATTTTTTGGTTGCCTCTTTTTCTTCTTCCGAAACTCCCCATTTTCTTTTTCTCTGCAAATATTAACATTAAATTCATCAAAGGTGATATGAGGAGATTCTTCAACAATTTGATCTTTTACATTGAAAACTCTATAAGCTCTTGAATGATCAGAGTAGCCTAGGAATATTCCTAAGTCACTTTTGGGCTCAAATTTATCCAAATCATGTTTATTGTTTATCAGAATGAAACACTTTGTTCCAAAAACTCTGAAATGTGCAATGGATGGTTTCTTACCTTTCAGTAGTTCATAAGGAGTCTTTTTACAGAAAGGTCTTACCATGCCACAATTTATGATATAGCAAGAAGTATTTATAGCTTCATCCCATAACTTCCTTGGCAGACCACTCTCAATTAACATGGTTCTTGCCATCTCCACAAGTGTTCTGTTTCTTCTTTCCACAACTCTATTTTGTTCAAGAGTTCTTGGTGATAAAAACTTGTGGAGAACTCCTTCTTTCCTGCAAAAATCCTCAAAGTTAGCATTCTCAAACTCACCACCATGATCTGACATGATTGAAATGATTTTGAACTTCCCTTCTTGTGAAATCTTCTTAAAAAACTCATGAAATTCAGTAAAAGCATCATTTTTGTGAGCAAGGAAGTAAACCTAGGTGTGTCTAGAAAAATCATCAACTAACACATATCCAAACCTTTTTCCATTCAAAATGTTTGTTCTTGTGGGACCAAACAAATCCATGTGAATAAATTCAAATGGTTTGGTGGATTGACTTTCTAATCTACTTTTGAAAGATTTTCTGGTTTGCTTACCTTGAGAACATGCTTCACACAGATTCAATTTTTGTTTAAAAGATATATCAGACAGTCCTTTAACCATGTTGAATTTGGCTAATTTATGAAGCACATGGTAGCTAGCATGACCTAGTCTACGATGCCATAAGCATGCCAAGTTATTTTTGTTTGCAGTTAAACACAAATTAGTGTTTTCAGAATCATCAAGATCTACCATGTAGACATTATTTGCTCTTTTTCCAGTAAACTTAACAACATCAGAATCAGGTTCAAAAATAGTGCAATTCAGAGAATCAAACATTACCTTGTGACCTTTGTCGCACAATTGGCTTATGCTCAGAAGGTTATACTCCAAACCTTCCACTAGAAGAACTCCATCAATCGAATTTGTGAGATTCCTACCAACCTTACCTGACCCAATGATTTTACCTTTGTTGTTGCCTCCGAATGTGACATGTCCAGCCTTCTTTTCAAATAATAGACAGAATTTATCCTTATCCCTTCATATGTCTTAAACAGCCACTATCTAAGTACCACAAATTCTTCTTGGCTGTAAGACATACCAGCACACATACAATCAAAGAAAATTCTTTAGAACCCAAGTACATTTGGGTCCCACAATGCCTTCAAAATTAAGAATATGAGAAAGCAGGTCTTTCGGAATCCAGAGTTGTTTATTCCCCTTTATGTTTTCCTCATTCCCGATATTATTCTATTTTTCATTTTGTTTCCTGTTCTCATGATATTTTGAACCATTTCTTTTTGTGTGATTTTTGTTTACTTTTTCTCCACATGTCAAGTGTAAGATCTGAACTTGGTTTGATTCCACAATTTTTCAAGATGTTGAGGCTCATTGATTCTGACAAAATCGTAGGTATGTGTCGACACTTTGAAAGGATAGTGTCGACCTGAGTGATTCCATTTTGACCATTTCTGATTATTGACATAGATGGATCTTGATTTCTCATGAGTCCATCTGGTGGGAGACCAATTCTGAAATGATTTTGACCTGTTATTTGTCCAATTTCTCAACTCTTGTGATTTTCTGTAAGATGGTGTCGACTTACCATAGCTGTAGTGTCGACCCTGCCAAACAGGTGATGTCAATTTTTTGTTCCTTTGAAAGACTTGTTCATTTTCAACTTTTGTTGTCTTTCTTCTCTCTGTGTTTTTATTGTCAACAGACTTATTTTTTTCATCCTGTTTTGTATTCATTCCAATTTTCACATTTCTCTATTCTTTTGAAGTGGAAGCTTCAGATGTTTTTGAAGAAGTGAATGTTATAGTTTTTAGTCCTACTTCCTTCTTCTTTGTGGGATTAAAAACTAACCCCTCTTTGTTAACGTTTACTCTTGTGCCTAGGAGAACTTCAAGATTGTTCCTGCCACTCACAAATTTTTCAAGAGCTTCTTGCTTTTTGTTTACTTCATTCTGCAGAACTTCAATCTCCTTTTGTAATTCAGTGTTAACACTATGTAAAACAGCATTCTTTTCAGTCATGAGAGCTATTTCATCAAGAATTACAATGTTCTGATTTTTCAATTCATTTACAACTTCTCTTAAAACATTTATCTCTTGTGAACACTCTTTCTCTTTTTCTTCTGTTAACATGTTCTGAGAAGAGTGTTTCAGTTTCCTTTTTAACAACTTGTTTTCCTTCTTAAGATCATCATACTTATCCATAAGTTCGAAGTAAACATGCTCCCAATCTTTCAAACTGAAATCCTTAAATAAGGAACTTACCTCTTCTTCTTCCTCTTCAGTGTCTATAGCCATTAAGCCCAGCTTTGAATGAGTGTCCTCAGCATCTGAGCTTTCCTCCTCTTCATCATCTTCTTCTTCACTCCAGGTACCAACCATAGCCTTTTGCTTGTTTTTATTCCACCTGGGCTAAGTCTTCTTCTGAACTTCAGGACATCGGACTTGACATGTCCTGGTTTCCTGCAATTGTAACACACAATTCTATCAGTCTTTTTGTGACAGAATACCTCGTCCAAGTCCGTTAAACCAGTAACGTACTTGATCCGAGTCCGTCTCCCGCGAACGGGCCAAAGCCTCGTAAGGGATATCACATCACAGTCCGTGTAAACACAAAGGAACGCACCATTTCATATATATATTTCACAAGTTTACATAGCCATATTTCCACTTAACTGAAAGAAAGTACATGAGCCTGGGGCATACCCCGAGGTACAACTGACGAAAGTAATAAACTAACTATACTACACTGCACTACACTGCTGAAGTTGCTGACCCTGCACTGCTACGACGCGGCTCCGAACTAGACGATGGTCGAGAAACGTCCTCCTCGCTCTCACCTGTGGGGGTAGGGGTGAGCCTCGCTAGTCACTGGCTCAGTAGGGAACTCCCCCAACACCGAGCAAACCAAAAACACAGGTACGAAGGTGGTAAACAGTACCAACAATTTATAGAACATCTAAGCAGGATATGAAAGCTGTAAAAGTACTCACCGTTTGCCGACTACGAAAAACAACTGTAATAATTAAACGGAAAACCAGTACAAGTGTATGAGTTAAAGTAGAGACCGCCACACATGAGCCACGTGAACTGGTTCGCGACACCAGAGACTGACTCGGACAAGCTAACACAGGTCTACCTCTCAGTCTCGCAGCCACGGACGAAAGGTCCAGCTACCGCTCCACATGAAAAGGTCAAACAATTGTGGAGACCAACTAAACACCACCACCTGTGGACCACACGGTCGCAGGCCCATGCCTGACACCTCCGGAGACCCTGGCCTGGGCTCGCTAGAGTGAGGCACTGGAGAAGAACTAGCTGGGGACCAGTGTCGACTACTGGTGTCCGTACCCCCAACTACGAGCGCACTACAAGTGGCTAAAAGACTAGCACGGCAGTCACTGTCCCACTGTCGTCTTTCCCTCAGCCGGACGTACAACTCAAACAAAGAAGTGAGGGTGTCCAGGTCAGACGACACAGACCTCGACGGTACAACACAAGTACCGGGTCAAAGCCCCGAGCTAACAACTTGGCTCACAGAGAACCTGGGGCACCCAACTAGAGAGGTAACCACGGTAGGCGTCGTACTACTCGCCACGCACACAAAACCATGTGCACGTCACACAAACCACGTGAAGACTCACGTAAACCGCGTGCACTAGTAGTCCACTACACGTGAACACCACGTAGACAAGTAAAGAAACAACCATCTGCGTACCCAATACGCTAGTCTCAGAAACCACGTACGCTAGGTGCACCACAATTACCATTGCACCGTTCTATATCAACAAATATCTAATATAACAATATTTTCATAAAAACATGCTGGCGGCAACATTGACTGCCTTCGATGAGATGTAAACGGCAAGGTATCTGGCCGTTAATCTCCCAGCTGAAGAACCTGCTGTCAATCGATGTTGACGCTAAGATCTTCGGCTATCAACTTCACAGAAACCCTGGGCTGATACCTCAAGTATTCCCAGCCCTAAAACCAATAGAAAAATGCGAGGAAACAACTCCTCTAACATGCATGAATCCTAATCAACTCGAAACAACATATTTCCTTTGTTAAATTGTTCAAACCACCCATTAACCCCGCATGGAGTACCATTACCCAAAAACACAATTATCATGCGAATTCATGCGTTCCAAATGCATTATCACAATCTAAAGGAACTAAAGGAATCATTCCTACCTCAATACGCACTTAAACCTCCTAAATCCTCCCGATTCACACCAAACCCTCCGCGAGCTCCTACGGTGATTACACCTCGCTCCGGCGTTTCCTTGGCCAATTCGTCACCGCCTCGCGTTCCACGATCCCCCAACTAGCCTTCTGCAACCAGTGGAAGCAATGGGAAAGCAAGGGGCATGAAAATAGGGCAAGGGAGAGGGAGAATGAGCTGAGGAAACTATCCTCGGGTAGACCTATATTCTGCAGGTCGCATAGGTTGGCGTCCACCCTAATGCCGTTTAGGGAACCGTCACACTAGACGTCAGAAAGCCCGCCGTTAAGTTCTTAAGGTGGCGTCACCTTCGATGGACGCAAACCAGTCAACGACCACACCTGGCCGTCAACCCCTAATCAACTACAGCAGGTCCTATCTTGTTTCGGGACCAAACCTACGCACGCCACACGACCAAACCACACTGGCCTCACAATGGCCACCACAACCATAACACACATGATCCATAAGGATCCAAAAAGCACGCGACGTTACACTTTTATTAGCATTTGCTTTGGGTTTTGAAAAATTGTTGTTGTAAGATTATTCTTCAGAAAATTCTTACCTTCTTTTTTCAGAAACTTTCTGAACTTCTAGTCATCAAGGCAAACTCACCTGAGTCATCTTCAGAAATGGATGAATCACTGTCTTTGGTAGCCTCCTTGGCGCTAGGACTTGCTTTAAGAGCAAGAGGTTTCTTCTTCTTAGATCATCCTCAGTTCTTTTCAACCCCAACTCATAGTCATTAAGGAACCTATTAACTCATCAACAGTGGTTGTGGACAAGTTTCTAGATTCTTCAATAACAGTTGCTTTAGTATGCCAAATGGGTGTCAAGAATCTAAGAATTTTTCTCACTAGTTCTTCAGAATAAACTTTACCTAGATTCTTCAACCCATTTGTTAACAATGTCAATCTACCATACATCTCAGAAATAGTTTCATCATATTTCATCCGAAAAGCATCATATTCAGAAATTAGCATATTGGCCTTAGTTTCCTTTACGTCTGATCTGCCTTCATAGATTACCAAAAGTCGATCTCAGATCTCTTTTGCGCTTGAGCATGATGAAACTCTTGAAAATTCAATCGGATGCAGTCAGCACTGCATTATATTCATCGCACTCCAATTTGCATTTGATTTTTTTGATTTCCTCTGGAGTCCACTTCTCTTCCTCCTCGGACAGCTCATAAGGTCCGTTGTTCACCACTCTCCAGATTTGATGATCTTGAGCTCGCAAGAAAACCAGCATGCGAGTTTTCCAATACGCATAATTAGTGCCATCAAAGTAAGGTGGTCTGTTCACAGAGTGACCCTCTGCGATATAGCCTCTAGATTCCATCATACACAATTATCTCCTGGTCATGAAACCAATTGAATTGGAGAACCAGGCTCTGATACCACATGTTGGGTATGGAAGGATTATCTAGAGGGAGGGTGAATAGAGAATCCTCAGAATTTTTAGCACGAATTAGAATTTAAAAATCTGATTTCAATTCTGTGAATTAGATGCTCAAACACACAAAATAAGATTAGCACAACCACAAGAGAACAAGGAATTTTAAGGTGGTTCGGCTTCAGTGAGGAGACCTACATCCACCCCTCACCAAATCAGTGAAGTACCACTATCAGAAACCCTGACAGAAAATCTCAAACAACCGCTGATTCACAGCTTCTAAACAACTGCTGCCTTATAGCTTGAAAGATCAGCTGATACACAGCTACGATAATCCGCTGATTCACAGCTTCACCTGAATTGATCCAATCACAATCCATGAGTGATCAATCCAATCTGCTTCACCAAGAAGCAGATAGCAGACAATTCAAATGCTCAGAAGAAGGTTTAAAATAATGAAAAGGAAAATTTCTGGAATATATGGCAATTTCATCAAACTCCCTGGTCTGGATCTGAATTCGTATGCATCTCTCCCAGATTTTGGACTCGTCTTCCCATCTGATGAATTCCTTCGGAAATCTGCCACAATTAATTTGCAGAGATCAAGAATAAGGAAGATTCCCGATCCCCTGTTCTTGAAGGCTCAACATTCGCTTCTTGAATCTTTTGATCTTGCTTGAATCATCATCGCTTTCATCAGATCAAAGATCCTACTTCAAAAAATGGCGTCGAAGTGCTGCTCAGTACATCTGAACTCTCCCTTTTCACTCTTCTCAGTGCCTTTTCCTTCACATAATGTGTGCTCACCACTTTTTCGTGAACTGGTGCTCTTTTTACCTGATTTTGCAGATTCTGTGTGTCGTGGGCCCCTCAACCGATTCGCCCAGAAATGGAGGAATCTTTTTGCCGACAAGAATCGGCGCCTTCTAGAGCATCTGACGTGGACAGAGAATATACCATGTGATAGGCTTTGGATCACGTGCCTGCTTGATGACCTTTGCATTCAGAGAAAATTCTAAGTGTCCTAATGTCGACACTGCCAGACTCTAGTGTCGACACACTCACTTCAATTCAAAGAGAGGCACTCTTTTCTGATTTCTCATCCACATGTCAAACCTGATATCTCCAAGATATCTGCTTGTACTTCCTTTTGAGTTGATCTGATAGACTGTTGGCGTCGACCTCATACACAGCTAGTGTCGACCTTAGTTTCAATTTTCCTCAAAGTGAATTCTACCCTTGCTTAGTGTCGACCTTATCACCACACAGTGTCGACATAATTAGTGTCTCACCTTCTTGGAATAAACTAAAGACAACTCTAGTGCTGACATACTCTCTGAGTAGTGTTGGTTTGACTTGATATCAACCTTTCACATCAACATCCATACTCCTCTAGTGTCGACCTATGTTCCGGGTAGTGTCGACCTTATCTGACAATTTATCATTGTTCTTTGATCAGTTTAATTGTACCTACAAAATAATTTATATATGTCAACTGTCTTCTCATTTTATATTTTAATATGACATCATCAAAACCAGGGACTCAACAGGAAACGTCGGGCACGGCGGCCCAGTTGATGGTGGAGGAACTCATAGCCACCGGGGAGGAGTTGGCAGTGATCATGGAGGAAGAAGAGGCTCAGGCGGCAGAGGAGGGTGTGACGGCGGCGACACCAGAGGAGGAGGCGTCGGCGGGAAAGTGGCGTCGAGAGCGGCTCGGACGGGAGGCACCCCTACGAGCCGAATCGGTAAGTCTCCAAAACCTTGGACCTTTGATTTGCACCGGTGAGTAGAGGGGAGGGCCGTCGGGCCGGAGGAAGGTGATGGGGTTGAATCGCGATGACAGTTCGAATGGCTGAATCGCGATGACTTAAGCTGTCACATTTCAGATTGAAACTCGGCTGATACAGTGGTCGCGATTCAAGTTGAAGCGCGACCACTGTGTTGGTCGCGATTCAAAAGTTGCCCGTGAAGGTTGATTGAGCCTGATTTCTGCACAGCTTAGTTGTTTTAATTTCTTCCTGGCTTGTGCTGATTTGTGTGTGCTTTCCAATGTGCAGGGCGTGATGAGGCCAAGGTTGCAATGGCCATTAGTACTAGAAGCGTACCAGGGGCTCCCGGACTTCCAGAGGGAGAGAGTTCGAGGGATGGGGTTCGGGCCGATCTTGGAGATCGAGCCCTTCTACATAGACAGCCCCTTAGTACAGACGATCAGGGAGAGGTGGGACAGGACGAGCAGGGTGTTTCTGTTTCCCTAGGGACATATGGTGTCGTCCTTGGAGGACGTAGCGAGGATCACCAGCCTCCGAGTGGATGGGAAGGTGGTGACGGGTGTGACGTATGCGGACTACACTGAGCACACTCATGACCTGCTGGGGCTGGAGCCCATGGGTGAGGACGAGCTCGGCGACCGGAGGATGGTCAACCAGATTATTTTGCTGGAGAGTTTGGGCCTACGGGGTGTTAGGTAGACTGGGGAGGAGACGCTGCAGAAGTTTGTGCAGCGAGCGGCGGGGTTGGCCTTGCAGTGTACGGCCAGGACCCCAAGGACAGGGAGAGAGTGGACCAGGACCTGAGGAGGTTCATAGTCCAATTCCTGGGAAAGATGTTGCTGGGGACCAAGGGAGACGACATCCACTGCCGGTTCTTAGAGATACTGGAGGACTTGGAGAGGGTCGGCCAGTACGCATGGGGTGCGGCCTTCCTGGCGCATACGTTTGCCAACCTCTCCAGCGGCACCGAACGGGAGACCACAGTGGGCAGGTTTGCGCTCTTTCTTCAGGTACATTCTTGCTTTTGAGCTCCTTTCATTTCCTGCATTAAATTTGTTAGTCAAACTAATCAATGCGTGCATGTATGCAGGTTTGGAGTTATTATTACATCCCTTTGGGTAGGGCGACCGAGGTGCGGCCTGACGCATTTCCCTTGGCGAGGAGGTGGTTGCCGGTCATGACAGCAGCGTCCTTTAGTCTCTAGCTCGACACTCTCCGTCGAGACATCCAGGATTTCTTGGCCCTCCTGGTATGTAGGCTCCCTCACTTTTTCATGCATTTAATATGATTATGACATATGACTAATATATGCATGTGTGTAGGTTGTGTGGTAGTCCTATGCGGGCGTGGGTGACGACGGCCAGCCGTGGGTGGAGAGCGGCCGGCCTCGGTTCGGGCTGAACCTTTGGGTCCATTTCCTGAACGAGATCGAGCCACTCTGCCTCTGGCTCGCTGCACGTACCCTAGGGCTACACCAGATGTGGCATGATGAAGTGGAGCCGAAATGCATTGGGAGGTGGACAAGGGGGAAGGTAAAGTGGGTGGACTGGCGCCTATGCTTCCCCGACCAGTATGCAGACTGGCAGCGCAGCGGGTACCCGGTGGAGTCAGACGCCGCGGACAGCTTTGCGAACCTCCAGTGGTACCAGGAGGAGTACGAGGAGCGGAACTTCATGAGGCCAGTGAGGGTATGCACTTCTAAACTTGACCTGCTCAATATGATTTGCATGATATTTAACAAGTATGTGCATGTGCAGGACGCTCGTGATAGCCTTATTGACACACTGTCGGCCCAGTTGGCGAGCACAGAGGCCCAGCTGGCGGAGGCACGGGATGCACTGGAGGCTCTGGTAAGTTTACAAGATCATACCTTCACTTTATTTACCTTACCGTGCGCTAACATGATCTTCAATGTGTGCAGCGTGCGACGCAGGGGACCGTGGAGCGCACTGATGCAGTGGGTGCCTCCACGAGTAGGAGTGTGCCTGACCTGAAGGTGACCTTACTCCAGTAGCAGTTGGTGGCAGCGTTGGCTAGGGCGGAGGTGGCGGAGCATGACCTCACTGCACGGGTAAGTAAATTGATTAGATATACATGTGAATTGAATTGCTTTGTACTTACATGTGCCCAACTGTTTGCAGTCTGCCGAGCTCCAGAGCGCCATCACATAGGCGACTCTAGCAGGTGCTGAGGTGACCGAGTTGACGCAATAGCTGTCTGAGCTGCGCACTCAAGTCTCCCAGCACGACATGGACCTTCCTAGTAAGGCTGCGGAGTTGCGGATCACTCTCTTCGTGGAGCGTAGGGAGCGCGAGCGGGAGCGCGCCTGGTGGGTGGCAGGAGCGAGGACACGAGTGCAACCGGTGGGCTGAGGAGTGCGTCTGGTGTTCGGAGGAGCGAGAGCACTGGACCCAGCAGACTGTGGATGTGCGGGTGAGCTTGGACGTCTCCAAGCGCTTGCTGCAAGAGGCAGAGGACCGGTATCGGCACAGACGCGAGCAGGCCATGAGGGAGTGGCAAGCCAGCGTCTACTCCGGCAGCTATCTAGTGACGTCCTCTCAGTACCATAGGAACATCCAGGACAGATGTGCCGCCCAGGGGTCTTCCATATCTCATGCCTCCATGAGGCCTCCTGGCCCACGCTCGCCTACAGACCCCGATGAGGCGAGAGCAGCCGACATCCCCAGCCAGCTGAGAGTGGTGGCGAGAGCTAGGCCACCTCAAGACTTGTACTCTTCTTGTTTTCTTCATGATGATGTGTACTCGGTGGGGTACTTATGATGTACTTTTTTGGGTTGGCTTCCCTTTTGGCCTTGATATATATATATATATATATATATATATATATATATGTGTGTGTGTGTGTGTGTGTGTGTGTGTGTGTGTGTGCACCTTTGCCTTATCTCTTTGTTGTGCATGAAAAACACTCGAACAAATCAGTTAAATGTCTGTCCCAGCTTAGCCTCCTGTATATTAGGCGGATTAGACTTCATGATCTTATCAAGGGGCTGAGCCTTTATTAAATAAGGCGGAAATAAAAATAGTATAATTGAAAATGCAACACACAAGCAGGCATATGCTAACATGAGATTAAAAATGAGCATGCGTTTAATGCATTCAAGCATATGAAGTATGATTTTTGTTGTGTTTTCAGTATATTTGATTTTTTTTTTATTTTGAAAATATTCAATTTTTTTGGATTTTATAGTATTTGATTTTTTTTTGGATTTTGAAAATATGTGATATTTTGATTTTGAAATATTCCATTTTTTTTTTGAAATATGTAATTTTTTATTTTTTTTAGTTTTGGAAATTCAATTTTTTTTTGTTTTGAAATATTCTTTTTTTTTTGTTTCGAAATATTCTATTTTTTATTTTGAAAATAAAGGCCGCAACCCGGCATAGTCCCTTCTAAAAAGATGCGCGAAACGAAGGGGATCCGCTCTAGTTGGAAAAACTTGGTACTTGGACCCTTCAATTACTCAACCATCATTAAGAGTTCATTAATAATTCTTGGGTGTGTTAAACGGAAGTTGGACGGGCTTAAGTGGTGCCTTCACCCAAGGTGGCTTTCGGCGACGTCCTCTTTAGTTAATCGTTGTCTTGCCTTGACCCTAAGACATACCCGTGGGTGAGAAGGGAAGAAGAGGTTTAGGAAGTCTGCCAACGATTTGGGCGACCGGGGAGACACTCATTCCTCTACCCTACACTCAGTAGGGTTCGGTCATTTTGCCTTATGGGGGTTTTGGCACTCTTACGACCAGGTCCATTTGGATCTCTGCGGGGACTCTGCCGCTCTTGACTTGCTCTTTTACATTTAATTTGCCTGGTTTTGACTCTTTTGCTTTGATTTGGCATTGTTTTCATTTTTTCCCCCTTATTGGGTCTTGACCTACACCCTTTTGAGCTTTGGACAGATTCAAAGGTCGATCCATCAGATTCCCCTTTTCTATTGGCGGACCGAGTGGAAAGAAATGGATAATGTCCTAGACTCTTGGTTCGGCATTGATCTTCCTTGGATTCTGTGCTTTTAGCTTCTAAAGGTGGGCGTGTAATTGTATGGGTGTCGACACCTCAGGTTAACCTACCAAGAATAGGAAATGAATTAAAAATGACGATTTTCATTTTAGGATCCATGTACCATGTTAATCCAAAACACCTAACTAGGGGTAGTACTTCTTAAGGTATAGCCCATTCCAAGGATGAGAGAGCTCCCCATTCTTCACGTTCACTAGCCTATATGCGTTGCCTGGATATGCTTCTTTGATTACGTACGACCCTTCCCAGTTTGGTTGGAGTTTAGATCAAGGACCACCGGATTTTACAAAAATTCTTTTTACCACCATTTCACCGACTTTGAATTTTCTCTCAATTACCTTCTTTTGATGAAAACGAGTGAGCCTATTCTGGTACGATCTTGTGTGTTCTACGGAGACCAGACGCTTCTCATCTAGGAGTTCCAGTTGTGCTAAGAGCGATTCACACCGCTCATCGATTGACAAGTCCTTGTCAAGCTGGACGCTTAGTGAGGGGATAAGGATCTCATATAGTACTACAACCTCCATTCTATATGTGAGGGCGAACGGTGTTTGCCCCGTAGGAGTACAGATTGAAGTGTGGTAGGCCCATAGAGCTTCTACAAGCTTTTCTGGCCAGTCCGAGAACTTGTTAGCCTCACATGTTTTCTTGATGATTTTGATTAAGGTTTTGTTTGTAGCCTCTACTTGGCCTTTGCCTTGCGGATAGTATGGAAATGAATGATGCAATGCAATTTTATACCTATTGCAGAGGTCATGCAGTTCTTGAGAGATGAATTGTGGTCCATTGTCAGTAATGATGGTGCTTGGAATGCCGAACCTGGTGATGATGTCTTCATGATGAATTTGCAGATAGTTGTTATCACGTCCTATAAAAGGCTATTATTGGGAAATGACAGAAAATAGGCACAAGTAATAACATTAACGTTATTCATTATAACGCAGTCTGCGGAAGTCTTATTACATAAAGCTCCTCATTACACACTAAGTGAGGAGTAAGGATGAGTAGCTACTACTCATCACATTTTATAAGTACGCAACTAAAGCAGTAAATGGTTGGTTGACTCGTCATCGGTGTCCACTCTGCACACATCCCATTTTATACTTCTCCCTCATCTTGATTACCTGAAAAGGGAAGGATGGGTGAGCTACTAGCCCTAGCCAGTAGAATTCAAATCCTTAAATCAAAGGATCAGGAACACATGATAATTTAGGTAAGAACATGAATGGTATCAAGAACAGGGTCAGATAACCAAGAAACATGTCAGTGAATGTATAACAGTAGTATGAAAACATAGGCATACTCAGAAATTCATATAAAGGCTCATATTCGGAATCATATAAATATTCACACAGGACAGGTAGTAGGATGATCATAACCAGGAGATAGTGATGCAATGTCAAACATCTTGGTGTCCTTATCTCTCTAAGACAAGGATCGAACGGACATCAAAGAGGTAATACCAGATCTCAGATAGTAGCTTGATACAGTGATACTAAAACTCAGGTCATGCTCAAGTATATAGCTCAAGAATTGGTTCATATATCAGTTCACACAATACAGGAAGTATGATGACCATAATCAGGAAATAGTGATGCAATGCCAAACATCCCGGTATCCTTATCGCTCCGTACGGCCCGTAATGAATTCGGGTGCTCCTCCCAGGACTGGACCAGCCCTATTTGCACAGGCATATCAGTCAGGTGGGGTCCAAGGACCCAATAAATGTCATCATCATAAATTTATCATATCTCACAAGGTGTTCAAGCCTTTGAACTCTCAAGTCATCAAGTAATATGAACTTAGTTGCCGAATACAGGAGAATGGACTCAACGGAGTACCATTCGGAGTTGACAGTTTCAAGGATAATTGTATGATGAGTAAGGTATCCAAAGTGGGTGATCTTTATAGTAGAATGACAGTAAATATCAAAGTAAATATGAGGGTAACTTGGCAGGCTAATAGGGTGAAGTTTAAGCAATGATTTGCACATGAAAAAGTGCTGAAATTCGAATCAGGGTCATAGCTGTCGACATGTAAGAAAGGGTTGTCGACAGATGGCTACAGACAGAACTCAGGTTGCTGGACTGTGTGTATCTGTCGACAGCAACCAGGGGGCCTGTCGACAGCTACACACAGACCCAGTTATCTGGGTTCTGGATAGCATGCGCCTGTCGACAGCTTTTGGGCTGGCTGTCGACAGGAAGCTGCAGAACTTCCGTAAATCTGTTTAAATCCATTCTAAGCACCCTAATTATAGATCTTATAATTCAAGACATGATTGGTATCAAATGGAAGAGTCTAAATAGAGTTTTCACAGTGGTTTATAAACCGAACAAACAAGATGAAAGAAGAGGTTTGCAATTCAAACTTGACTTGCTTGAAACTAAACATAGTATGGTGTTGGAAGTGTGGTCTTGATAGCAATGGATTATTGGGAGATTCTTACAAGATGGACACTAAAACACAAGATATTTAATGTTCCAAATCAAAGCTTGAGGTACAAACGTCTAAATGGGAAGAATCACAATGTTTTAAGATATCGAAATTTCTAGCAAAACTCTATAGCATAAACATGGATTATGGGTGGTATAAGAGGTTAGAACTTACTTAAATTGTAATGGGAATGAAGATGCCCCTTGATAACTATATGATTTCAAAGATAATTGGAGGGATCAAACAAAAGAATTTGAGGTTACAATCTCGTATACAAGCTTAACCGAGACTATTTAGCCGGCTCCAAGGCAATCTCGTATGAGGCTAAATTCTTTCAATATGAATAGAGAATAGAAGTTCAATGAAAGGATGAGAACCTTCAAGATAAATACTAAAACTCAAAGTGTTCCATGGATTTAAATCAAGGCATGAAGGACCAAACATCTGAACAGAAGTTAGTCACAAGTTCTAATGGTATGTGACTTCTATCAAACTTCTATAACATATACAAGGATCAAGGGTGGAAGAAGAAGAAGAAGAAGAAGAAGAAGAGATGATTGGAAGTAAAACAAGTATCTCTTCCTCCCTAACGTAAGAATAGTCATCAAAATTAGAGGAAACACAATAGAATTACAGATATATCAGCTTGACTACTCAACCCGAGTTATTTATCATGTGTGGAGAACATGATCAGGGAAAAGGAGATGAATCCTACCTTACTGAAGAATAAGCCTTTACGTTTTCCTAACTAAAGAACCTATCCCAGGAATAGAATGCTTCTCCCCAAAGGTAATGGAGTTCCAGTAATGTTTACACCGAGGTGAGAGCAGCTACAGTAGTAAAACAGGAGTAGAAGTATATTGCAAGTGCGATGGAGCTTGCAACTTCCAGTAGCTCCTCCTACAGTAGACCCAGTAGCTTCTCCCACACTCTTCTAGGAACAAGGAGCAGTGGAAGATAAGAACAAGGGTGCAAGAACAAGAGAAAATAGCAGAAGCTTGCGTTAGAAAGGTTTGCAAGCTGTTTACGGTACAGGTTTTATAACCCCAAGCTTTTTCATGCACAAAGACACGTCAACCATGAGGTGTCATGGTAGAAACCCTTTGGTTTTTACCTTAACACGTTGCACATGCAAGGATTCCCAAGCTCCCACGTAGTTAACCTTTATGATTACCCCAACCTTAGGTGTGCTGGCCTCTCCAAGGCTCTACACGTAAGTACCTAGAAAATCCCAGAAATTGGCCACCGTAATTGGCCCTTAAATCAGCTGGCCCAAAGATCCCTATGAAAACCTATCCAAATGGTGTCCATTTGCATTGAAATTTTAACCATAGACTAATATAATGGTTTTACAAGTAATGATTATTTTTATTCAATTTTTAGAATTTATTTTACAATATGTGAAAAATCACCCGAAAAATAGTCGCGTTGACTGTACCTTGAAATCCGTATGTCGAAAAATTCAAATAATTACATATTTAATTTCTCCACATTTTTCTGGAAATTATGATGTTCTCGGATTTTTATTTCGTTGTCGTTTTCCGGTATCGCCCTGTGGAGGCACGCACTTCGAGGTACGATACTGGAATAACGTTCATTACCACTAATTAAGTCTATCATTTAATTATCACAATTTAATAACAACCCTAAGGTATTTTAACCAAATTATTTCTATTTTCTTAACATTTTAAATTTCCAGGGCGTTACAGTTGTTGCCTTGACCTCTGCGTAGGCTTCAGCTTCCACCCACTTGGTGAAGTACTCCGTTGCAGTGAGGATGTATGACTTCATTTTGTTTTGGGAGTTTGGATCACCAATGGGACCAATGATATCGAAAGCCCACATAGCGAAAGGCCACGAGGAGGAAATTGAGTGGAGTGTAGAGGATGGAGAATGGATCTTGTCGGCGTGCAGTTGGCACTTGACACACCGACAGACAAAGATAGAACATTCCCTGTAACGTCGTGTGCTTTTCGGATCCATGCGGATCATGTGTGTGTTGGTTGTGTAGGCCGTTGTGAGGCCAGTGTGAGTTGGTTGTGTGGAATGCATGGTGTGGATGTGTGGTTTGAGCAGGTGAAGTGCAGGTTTGGTCCTGAATGAAACAGGACCTGCTGCAGTTCAGTTGGAGTTGGCGGCCAGGGGTGGCCGTTGACCTGATGACCAAACTGTCCCCATAATAAATATTTCCATTTATTTATATATTAATTTTGATGATTAACAAAATAACACTAATAGATTTCTTGAGCCTTGAGAACAGGAAGCAAAAGAAAAATGAAAGATCAAGACAATCTGGTAAGTCCCATCATTTCTATCTAAGTCCCTGTAACGACTTCTTTGATAAGCAGAACGACTTACTCTTTGACCGGAGCACTCGAATCGTTACCGTAACGACTTCTTTAGAACTCGCAACGACTCTCTAGCCGTAACGACTTCTTTAGACCTCGTAACGATTTCTTTAGAACTCGCAACGACTCTCTAGCCGTAACGACTTCTTTAGACCTCGTAACGATTTCTTTAGAACTCGCAACGACTCTCTAGCCGTAACGACTTCTTTAGACCTCGTAACGATTTCTTTAGAACTCGCAACGACTCTCTAGCCGTAACGACTTCTTTAGACCTCGTAACGATTTCTTAGAACTCGCAACGACTCTCTAGCCGTAACGACTTCTTTAGACCTCGTAACGATTTCTTTAGAACTCGCAACGACTCTCTAGCCGTAACGACTTCTTTAGACCTCGTAACGATTTCTTTAGAACTCGCAACGACTCTCTAGCCGTAACGACTTCTTTAGACCTCGTAACGATTTCTTTATTAGTCATAACGATTTCGCGCAACGACTTCTTTATTAGTCATAACGATTTCGCGCAACGACTTCTTTGTTAGTCATAACGATTTCGCGCAACGACTTCTTTGTTAGTCATAACGATTTCGCGCAACGACTTCTTTGTTAGTCATAACGATTTCGCGCAACGACTTCTTGTTAGTCATAACGATTCGCGTAACGACTTCCTATTAGTCATAACGATTTCTTGCAACGATTTCTTTAGAACGCGCAACGACTTCATAAGTTATCACAACGATTTCTTTACAGTTCATAACGACTTGCTATAACTCATAACGATTTCATAAGTTATAAGTCAGCAGATTCTCTTTATCGAATTTCTTGATACATCAGTATAATGCTTTTTAATAGCGTTGAAGAGTCAAAGTCATATCTTGTCCGTTGACTGCTATGCATTAAATGCTCTCCGATCGTATCTCCCATGCATGCAGACAATATCTTCCACTTCTATGCTACTCTGTCTACGTACTTTTTCTTGGACAGAAAGGAGCTTTGCTATATACTGCAATATCTGTTCCATCTCAACTAACAATAGACAGCAGTCCTAGCTGTCTTCTATTTATTGATGATATGCTTACAGATATCTGACAAGACTCATCTGGACAACGTTGGACACAAGATACAAAGTTCTATGACTCTCTTTGGCGTGTACACCAGGATAAAAGACTGACGATCAGAAGCTTCCTCAGTAACCAGTCTAACGTACACAAGGATAAGAGACAACGGGCACTTCAACGTTCGAATTTGAATCAGCAGCTTAAATAGAAGACTCAAGACGAAAAAGAAGCAATACTGATAGAGTAACATCGCTTGATTTTAGAAGAGAAAGGAATCCATCTCTTCAATCTTTAGAACTTTGAAGAAGAGCGAAGCCTCCACTCCAAACCTGGTTCTAAGCTCTTAGCTCTCTGTGCTCAAAGGAATCTTCTCATTTGTAAGAGCCTGTGTGGTCCTTGGAGAGAAAACCTTGTTGAATCTCTTTCTCTCTCGGGGGCTTAGATGCTTCAGGTTGTAGCTGGTCAAGCTAGAATCTGAAGCCTGTTTTCACAACCTTTTTATTAGTCTGTGGTCCCTTCTGGACGAAGGAAGACCTGGTGGTATCCAGGGTGGTTTGTTGTACCCTTCAGGTTGAAGGAAGACCAGTTGAGGCTGGGTGTAAGGATCCTTAAGGGGGATTGTACCCTTGGTAGTAAAATCCTGAGGTATTGCTCAGGGACTGGACGTAGGTCTCCTGTGGAGAGGAGTTCCGAACCAGGATAAAAATCCTGTGTCTTGTGGTTGTGTTTTGGTGTGATTGTTGTCTTGTTTGCTCTAACTCTAACCTTGTTATTAAGTTGTGCAATCTTTTCAGTAAACAGGTTTTAATCAAACATCGAAGTTTTATAACCCATTCACCCCCCCTCTGGGCTAGCTAGCTGGGCAACATGACCTGTTGGCATCCAGGTATGTGGCCGTTGATGGTATGATCTTGGTGGCACAGGATGTGGACGTTTAAGGTGGCGGTTGCTATTAGCGGCCTGGGGGTTGACGCCAACCTGAGATTGATGCAGGTTATAGGCTCACCCGAGGGTAGGTTTCCTGCCCGTTCTCAATCCCCCTTGCCCCAGCTTGATGCCCCAGTGTTCCTTAAGCTTCCAATAGGTACTAAAGGGTGCTTGGAGGATCGTGGAACGCGTGGCGTCGCCGAATTGCGCGAGGAAACGCCGTTTCGTGGTGCAATTCCCGTGGGAGCTCGCGGAGGGCTCGGCGTGAACCGGGTGATTGTGGGAGGTTCTAGCGTGTTCTGAGGTAGGGGACGACCCGGTTAACTCCGTAGGAACATTAAAACATGACGTAACTACTTGAATTGCATGACAATGCATTTTCGGATAAAGTTGCACCATATGGGTTAATGGGTGGTTTGGTGGATTTAGATAGTAAAACATGTTGTTTGGGTTAAATTGGGCAGGATGTTAAAGGGATCATTTCAGTATGTTTTACGGTTTTAAACGGTTGGAAAACCTGTGAATTCGAATTAGGGTTTCTGCAGGAATAGTGGCTGAAGATCTTGGCGTCAACATCGCTTGTCGCCAGGTTCATCAGCTGGGATATAAACGGCCAGATCCCTTGCCGTTACATACTGTAGCGGCAATCAATGTTGCCGCCAGCATGTGTGTGAACAGAAATAGTTGATTATGGTATTTATCGATAATGTATGGTGCGTTGGCACCTATGGTGCACTGAATGCACCGGGTTATGATGTTAGCATACAAGGTATGCAGATAGTTACTTTACTTCGTGACTGCGCGTTGTTTACGCAAGTCTAGTTGGGTTTCGTGTAGTAGACATTGTTACTTGTGGTTTACGTGAGGTTTCATGTGGTTTGTGTGGGACGTGTACGTGGTTCTGTGTACGTGGCGAGTAGTACAACGCCTACCGTGGTTACCTCTCTAGTTGGGTGCCCCAGGTTCTTTGTGAGCCAGGCTGTTAGCTCGGGGCTTTGTCCCGGTACTTGTGTTGTACCGTCGAGGTCTGTGTCGTCTGACCTGGACACCCTCACTTTGTGTTTGAGTTGCACGTCCGGCTGAGGGAAAGACGACAGTGGGACAGTGACACTTATGTTTGTCTTTAGTCACTTGTAACGCGCTCGTAGTTGGGGGTACGGACACCAGTAGACATATTGGACCCCAGCTAGTCCTTTCTAGTGTCTCACTCTAGAGAATTCCGGGCCAGGATCTAGAGGTGCCAAGCATGGGCCTGTGACGTGTGTGGTACACAGGTGGTGGTGTTAGTTGGTCTCCACAGTTGCTTGACTTTTCACGTGGAGCGGCAGCTGGACCTTTCGTTCGTGGCTGCGAGACTGAGAGGTAGACCTGTGTTAGCTTGTCCGAGTCAGTTTCTGGTGTCGCGAACCAGTTCACGTGGCTCGTGTTTGGCTGTCTCTACTTTAGCTTGTACACCTGTACTGGTTTGCCGTTTAATTATTACAGTTGTTTCTCGTAGTCGGTAGACGGTGAGTACTTTTACAGCTTTAATATACTGCTTAGCTGTTCTATAAATTGTTGGTACTGTTTATAGCTTTCTACCTGTGGTTTTTGGTTTGCTCGGTTTTGGGGGAGTTCCCTACTGAGCCAGTGACTAGAGAGGCTCACCCCTACCCCCACAGGTGAGAGCGAGGAGGACGTTTCTCGACCGTCGTCCAGTTCAGAGCCGCGCCGTAGCGGTGCAGGGTCGGTACCTCCAGCTGCGTAATAGCAGCTCCAGCAGTGTAGTGTTGTGTAGTTTAGTTAGGTGTTTATTTTCTTCAGTTGTACCTCGGGGTATGCCCAGGCTTTTGTACTTCTTTTCAGTTTTGTGGAAATTTGGCTATGTAAATTGTGAAATATTTATAAAATGTGTGTGTTCCTTTGTGTTACACGGACTGTGGTTTGGTATCCCTTGCGAGGCTTCGGCCCGTTCGCGGGAGGCGGACTCGGATCAAGTACGTTATCGGTTAACGGGCTTGGCCGAGGTGTTTCGTCACAGTTGGTATCAGAGCAAGGTCCGTGTTAATATAAGAGAACTAGAAAGATACATAGCCTTATTTCGGTCTTTATACACTGCTGGTAGGGACCCTGGTTTTTGATAATTATTGTTTTGATTTTGGTTGGTGTTTCGTGTATGTAGAATTTGCTGGAATGGCTGATAGAAGAGATTGGGGTGGTGGAGGAGATGATCTGGAGGAAAGCACCCAGCGTATGATAGAAAGAATCTGGGAAAGCCTTACGGATATTCGGGCGAGGATGGATCAGCAGGCGCCAATACCACCAGTTGCAGTGCCACCCGGAGATGGAGAGGCTGTACCTGTTGCTCCAGTCCCGCCAAAAGTGGAGGTGCCTTTTGTAGCACCTGTGCCACCGCCAGTGTTATTAGCGGAAGAACCAGTGATGCAAGTTGAAAAGTTTCTGAGATTGCAGCCACCTACTTATTCAGGAGGGCCGATTCCAGATACAGCAGAGCATTGGGTTCATGAAATAGAGAGTTTTTGCAACTATGAGGTGTCCGGCAGCAGATAGAGTGGTGTTAGCTGCTTATCAGTTGAGGGGATTTGCTTGGAATGGTGGCGATTGAAGATGCAGACCACCTTTGCAGGTAGGACAGAGGAGGCCATACTTGGTCGGAATTCCTTGATGTATTTAATGATACATTCTTTCCGATCCAAGTGCAGCAAGTAAAAAGAGAGCAATTTCGGACTCTCCAGCAAGGTAACTCTTCAGTTTTAGAGTACAGATGAGATTTATGGCACTTAGCCGTTATGCACCTATGTGGTTTCAGATAATAATATGATGGTTGAGTATTTTATCAGAGGTTTGAGAGTGGAATTGCAGGATGCGATAGTACCTCTCATGTGCAAGACAGTGGAAGAGGCAGCTCAGAGAGCAGCTACTTTAGAGAGGTCTATTCGGACTCGTCAGGTGGGCGAGTCAGGTTCAGGTAGTTTTCGGCTACCGCAGTAGTCAGTGGGTGCAAGTAAAGGTAAAGCACCAGCAGGACCTTCTTCATCAGGCTTTGGTAAATGGGGTCAGAAATTAAAGCAAGCATTTAAAGGCAAAGGAAGAGGATGGGGAGGTCGTAGCAGTTGCAGCAGGGCCGAGGTAAGCCTGAGGTGGAGGAGAGTCGCACAGAGTACTGCCAGGCAGCCCATTGTTCCACCAGGGTATAGATGCTATAATTGTAATCAGCGGGGCATTTGATCCGCAATTGTCCCTATGCGAGAGAGTATGGTTATGGAAGAGGTGTGCAGCAGCAGCAACCTCAGCAGTTTCAGTAGCCACAGGCAGGTCGTGGCAGAGGAGTACTGCAGCAGCGAGGAAGAGGTCGGGTTATGGCTATCACCCGAGCCCAGGCGGAGGCATGGAATATGATAGAAGGTACTTTACCTCTTTATAATTATTCAGCAAGAGTCTTATTTGATTCGGGTGCCTCTCATTCTTTCATTTCCGAAGAATTTCTGGATTGTATAGCTCATCTTTTAGAAGAGAAGACCTGTGAGTTAGTAGTGGAGGTTCCTTCAGGTGAGTTCTTGCTCACTTCGAGCTATATAGATGAAGCTCCTGTTATGATTGAAGGGAACCAGATGCCGGGTCGATTGTATGCCTTGCAGTTGTCAGATTATGATATTATTTTGGGTATGGATTGGTTGGAGACTTATGGAGCAATGTTAGATTGCAGAAAGAAGAGGATCAGGTTTTGTCATCCTAATGGTATAGTGTTCGAATATCAAGGTATGCCTTTCTATACCTCTAAATTTCTAATTTCTGCAATTAAAGCTAGAAAGTTGATAAATGAGGGTGTGTGGCCTATTTAGCCTCAGTAAGTTTGGTAGAAGCCAGTCAACCATGGGAGCAGTTCTGGTTAGGGAATTTGCTGATGTTTTTCCTGAGGATTTGCCCGGTTTAGCTCCACATAGAGAGGTGGACTTTACCATTGAGTTGCTGCCAGTACCATGCCGATTTCTAAAGCTCCATATCGGATGGCACCAGCAGAACTTAAAGAATTGAAAAAGCAATTAGAAGAGTTGTTGCAGAAAGGTTTTATTAGACCGAGTCATTCCCCGTGGGGAGCGCCGATTTATTTGTGAAAAAGAAAGATGGAAGTTTTCGAATGTGTATTGATTATAGAAAGTTAATGATGTGACCATTAAGAATAAGTACCCGTTGCCAAGAATAGATGATCTGTTTGATCAGTTGCAATCAGCGAAAGTGTTTTCTAAAATTGATTTGAGGTCCGGGTACCATCAGTTGAGAATTAAAGAGGAGGATATAGAAGACAGCTTTCAGAACTAGATATGGTCACTTGAGTTTGTGGTTATGCCTTTTGGGTTGACTAATGCTCCTGCAGGTTTTATGGATCTGATGAATAGAATTTTTCATCCATATTTAGATCAATTCATTGTGGTCTTTATTGATGATATTCTAATTTATTCAGCATCTGAAGAAGAGCATGCAGCTCATTTGAGGTTTACTCTGCAGTTGTTAAGAGATAACCAGTTGTTTGCTAAATTCAATAAGTGTGAATTTTGGTTGAAGGAGATTCAGTTTCTGGGTCATGTCATCTCAGCTAAAGGAGTAGCAGTGGATCCAAGTAAAGTGGAGGCTGTGATGAGATGGGAAGTGCCTAAGACAATAACTGAGATTAGAAGTTTTCTGGGATTAGCAAGTTATTATAGGGCTTTATTCAAGATTTTTCTAAGATTGCAGCACCTATGACTAAATTGACCAGAAAGGGGGTGCCTTTTGTGTGGTCCGGTGAATGTCAGAAAGTTTTATGGAATTGAAGAAAGACTTACATCAGCACCTATATTGACATTACCGGCAGGGAGTGGTGGTTTTGTGTTGTATACTGATGCTTCAAGAAGAGGACTTGGCGCAGTGCTTATGCAGCATGGCAAAGTGATAGCTTATGCGTCCAGGCAATTGAAACCAGCAGAAGAGAATTACCCCACTCATGATTTGGAATTAGCAGCAGTTGTGTTTGCTTTGAAAATGTGGAGGCATTATTTGTATGGCGAGAGATTTGAGATCTTTACAGATCATAAAAGTTTAAAGTATATCTTCTCGTAGAAAGATTTAAACATTCGCCAGCGTAGATGGATTGAATATTTAAAAGATTATGATTTCAGTTTGGCTTACCATCCGGGTAAGGCCAATGTTGTAGCAGATGCCTTGAGCAGAAAAGCATATATGAATCTGATGATGATTAAGGAATGGAAGTTGTATGAAGAGGTAGTGGAGAACTCTTGTATGTGCCCAGTAGTCAGCGTCGGGCGATTCTAGCTGCTAGTGCTGTAGAGCCGTCTTTGTATGGCAGATTATGAGGCTCAGAGAGCAGATGTAAGTTTGCCTGAAATTGTGAAAATGGAAGGAGTTTCTATTGATGATAATTGTGTGGTCAGGCTCAGAGGCAGGTTGTTTGTTCCTGCAGAAAGAGAGGTAAAGCAGCGAGTGTTGGAAGAGGCTCATAAATCTAGGTACACTATCCATCCAGGTAGTACTAAAATGTATCATGATTTGAGAAAGCATTTCTGGTGGCCTCATATGAAGAGAGAAATAGCAGAATTTGTTGCAAGATGTGCTATCTGTCAACAGATTAAAGCAGAGCATAAGAAGCCTGGAGGTCTATTGCAACCGTTGCCCATTCCACAGTGGAAGTGGGATGACATTGCTATGGACTTTGTGGCAGGTTTACCAAGGTCGAGTTCAGGACATAATGGAATTTGGGTGTTTGTTGACATATTGACGAAAGTGTGCAGATTAGTGGCAGTAAGTATGTCTTGGACAGTGGACAGATTGGCAAATGTTTATGTTGAAAGAATTGTTCCACTGCATGGTATTCCGAAGACTATTGTGTCAGATAGAGATCCAAGATTTACTTCTGGTTTTTGGAGAAGTCTGCAAAGAGTAATTGGTTCTGAGTTGAGGTATAGCTCCGCTTATCATCCCCAGACAGATGGTCAGACAGAAAGGACTATCCAGACAATTGAAGATATGTTGCGAGCTTGTTGTTTAGTTTGGGGAGGTAGCTAGGAGCATCATTTGGGAATGGTTGAGTTTGTCTACAATAATAGTTATCATACCAGTCATGGGATGGCACCGTATGAAGCTTTATATGGAAGGCCATGTAGAACCCATGAAACTGGCATGAAGTGGGAGAAAGGCAATTAGTGGGTCCTGAATTAATTCAGCAAACCACTGAAGTAGTGAAGCTTATTAAAGAAAATTGCAGGCAGCTCAAAGCAGACAAAAAGTTATGCAGATGTTCGGAGGAGACCACTTCAGTTTGAGGTGGGAGATTTGTTTTCCTGAGAGTTTCCCCAAGTAAAGGTATTATGAGGTTTGGCAAGATTGGGAAGTTGAGTCCAAGATATGTGGGACCCTTCCAAGTGTTAGAAAGAATTGGGGAAACAGCTTATAGGCTGGATTTGCCAGCAGATTTTGCAGATGTGCATGATATTTTCCATGTTTCTATGTTAAGAAAGTGTATTGAAGATCCAGCTCAGATAATCAGATATCAAGGTGGTGACCTGAGGCCGGATATGACCATGCCAGAATATCCGGTACAGATCACGGATCGAAAGATGAAGAAATTGCGGAATAAAGAAATTGAGCTAGTTAAGTAGATGGGAAAATAGGTTGGGTGGTGAGGATACCTGGGAGTTAGCCGAGGAAATGGCTAAAGGGTATCCCTATCTGTTTGTAAGTCTTTGTATTTTATTTTTAGATGATAGTACATGTAAAAGTGTGTATGTTTAAGTTGTTGTGTTTGAGTGGTGTTATGAATTTTGAGGTCGAAATTTTCTTTTTAGATGATAGTAATGTAACGTCGTGTGCTTTTCGGATCCATGCGGATCATGTATGTGTTGGTTGTGTAGGCCGTTGTGAGGCCAGTGTGAGTTGGTTGTGTGGAATGCATGGTGTGGATGTGTGGTTTGAGCAGGTGAAGTGCAGGTTTGGTCCTGAAATGAAACAGGACCTGCTGCAATTCAGTTGGAGTTGGCGGCCAGGGGTGGCCGTTGACCTGTTGGCGTCTAGGTATGTGGCCGTTGATGGTATGATATTGGCGGCACATGATGTGGACGTTTAAGGTGGCGGTTGCTATTAGCGGCCTGGGGGTTGACGCCAACTTGAGATTGATGCAGGTTATAGGCTCACCCGAGGGCAGGTTTCCTGCCCTGTTCTCAATCCCCCTTGCCCCAGCTTGTTGCCCCAGTGTTCCTTAAGCTTCCAACAGGTACTGAAGGGTGCTTGGAGGATCGTGGAACGCGTGGCGTCGCCGAGTTGCGCGAGGAAACGCCGTTCCGTGGTGCAATTCCCGTGGGAGCTCGCGGAGGGCTCGGCGTGAACCGGGTGATTGTGGGAGGTTCTAGCGTGTTCTGAAATAGGGGACGAACCCAGTTAACTTCGTAGGAACATTAAAACATGACGTAACTACTTGAATTAGCATGACAATGCATTTTCGGATAAAGTTGCACCATACGGGGTTAATGGGTGGTTTGGTGGATTTAGATAGTAAAACATGTTGTTTTGGTTTAAATATGGTGCATGGATGTTAAAGGGATCATTTCAGTATGTTTTACCGTGGTTTAAACGGTTGGAAAACCTGTGAATTCGAATTAGGGTTTTTGCAGGAATAGTGGCTGAAGATCTTGGAGTCAACATCGCTTGTCGCCAGGTTCATCAGCTGGGATATAAACGGCCAGATCCCTTGCCGTCAACATACTGTAGGCGGCAATCGATGTTGCCGCCAGCATGTGTGTGAACAGAAATAGCTGATTATGGTATTTATCAATAATGTATGGTGCGTTGGCACCTATGGTGCACTGAGTGCACCGGGTTATGATGTTTAGCATACAAGGTATGCAGATAGTTACTTACTTTCGTGACTGCGCGTTGTTTACGCAAGTCTAGTTGGGTTCACGTGTATAGTAGACCATTATTACTCGTGGTTTACGTGAGGTTTCACGTGGTTTGTGTGTGACGTGCACGTGGTTCTGTGTACGTGGCGAGTAGTACGACGCCTACCGTGGTTACCTCTCTAGTTGGGTGCCCCAGGTTCTTTGTGAGCCAGGCTGTTAGCTCGGGGCTTTGTCCCGGTACTTGTGCTGTACCATCGAGGTCTGTGTCGTCTGACCTGGACACCCTCACTCTGTGTTTGAGGTGCACGTCCGGCTGAGGGAAAGACGACAGTGGGACAGTGACACTTGTGTTTGTCTTTAGTCGCTTGTAGCGCGCTCGTAGTTGGGGGTACGGACACCAGTAGACGTACTGGACCCCAGCTAGTCCTTTTCCAGTGTCTCACTCTAGAGAGTTCCGGGCCAGGATCTCTAGAGGTGCCAGGCATGGGCCTGTGACAGTGTGTACACATGTGGTGGTGTTTAGTTGGTCTCCACAGTTGCTTGACTTTTCACGTGGAGCGGCAGCTGGACCTTTCGTCCGTGGCTGCGAGACTGAGAGGTAGACCTGTGTTAGCTTGTCCGAGTCAGTTTCTGGTGTCGCGAACCAGTTCACGTGGCTCGTGTTTGCTGTCTCTACTTTAGCTTGTACACCTGTAATGGTTTGCCATTTAATTATTACAGTTGTTTCTCGTAGTCGGCAGACAGTGAGTACTTTTACAGCTTTAATATACTGCTTAGCTGTTCTATAAATTGTTGGTACTGTTTATAGCTTTGTACCTGTGGTTTTGGTTTGCTCGATTTTGGGGGAGTTCCCTACTGAGCCAGTGACTAGAGAGGCTCACCCCTACCCCCACAGGTGAGAGCGAGGAGCACGTTTCTCGACCGTCGTCCAGTTCAGAGCCGCACCGTAGCGGTGCAGGGTCGGTACCTCCAGTGCGTAATAGTAGCTCCAGTAGTGTAGTGTTGTGTAGTTAGTTAGTTGTTTATTTTCTTCAGTTGTACCTCGGGGTATGTCCCAGCTCTTGTACTTCTTTTCAGTTTTGTGGAAATTTGGCTATGTAAATGTGAAATATTTATAAAATGTGGTGTGTTCCTTTGTGTTTACACGGACTGTGGTTTGGTATCCCTTGCGAGGCTTCGGCCCATTCGCGGAGGCGGACTCGGATCAAGTACGTTATCGGTTTAACGGGCTTGGCCGAGGTGTTCCGTCACATTCCCCCTCTAGAGTGGGCCAGTAAAAGCCTTGCCTAAAGATCTTCTTGGCAAGCATCTGGCTGTTCATATGGCCACCACAAACACCCGAATGAGCCTCCTCAACAACCTTCAAGACTTCATCATCATCTAGGCATCTGAGCAAAACTCCAGTGAGTCCCCTTCTATAAAGAGTGTTTCCAACCAATGTGTACTTCTGGGACAACCTCCTTATTGCCTTCTTTTCATCAGCTGTGACTTCCTCAGGGTACATCTGATTTCTGCAATACCTTGCTATTTCATAGTACCATGGTTTCTCCTCGTCCTCCAATTCCTCTTCCAGCACCATTAACATGATTTCAGTTTTGCTCTTCCTTTCTTCCCTCTTCAATATCTCATCTTTAACCCAGAGAAAGGTGGGGTCTAGAATGACAGGAACATTGCGGCGTTCAATTTGAATGCTGTCAAAATCCCTAAGATAACTCATGTTCATGGTTGCGCCGATAGTGGCGAGGGCATCTGCCAGAAGATTCTGATGATGAGGGATATGGACAAAAACAAGCTTGGTGAATAGCTTGGCATAAGCTGAGGGTTCTTGATAAGGCTTGAGCTTAGGATCCCGAGTGTGATATTTGGTAAGCACTTGGCATAAAACCAGTTGACTATCACCTACAATTCGAAGATGGGTGCACCGTAGAATGGGCATACTCAAGGCCAGCCAACAAAGCCTCATATTCAGCTATGTTATTGGTGGCGGGAAAATCCAGTTTATAGGCCCGAGGAAAGGTGACACCCTTAGGTGATAGAAGAGCAATCCCGATACCCTTTCCATGAGAATTCAGAGCTCCATCGAAATATAGTGTCCACAGAGGATCAGATTGGCTAAGGGACATTAATTCCTCATCTAGAAACTTTGAACGGATAGGATCAAATTGTGGAATAGGGTGATGAGCGAGATGTTTTGCTATGGCATAGCCCTTGATGGATTTCTGCTAAATGTAGATGATATCAAATTAAGAAAGTAAGCTCTACCAGCATGCTAGCCTATCAGTGAGGACGTAGTTTTCAAGGAGAAACTTAATAGGATTCATGTGGGCGATGAGATGGACCTCATGAGCAAGAAAGTATGCTTCAATTTCTGCACTACCCATACGAGAGCGGCACATGTCTTCTCCATTGCCGTGTATGTGTTTGCTCGCAGGGGTTGAGAAGCTTCGACAAGTAGTATGCTGCCCTCTCCTTGCCTTCTTCGTCCACTTGCGTAAGGACAGCTCCCACTGAGTCTTCCAGGACATATACATAAAGAATGAGTGGTTTGTCTGGAGTCAGCGGCCTCAGGATAAGGGGATGAGCCAAGTATTCCTTAAGTCCATCAAAAGCCACCTGACACTTCTTGTCCCAATAGAATTTGACTCCCGGCTTGGTGAGGTCATAGAAGGGTGTACACTTCTGCGAATGTTGGGAGACGAACCGACGAATAAATTGTAGCCTCCCGATGAGTCCTCGAACTTTCTTAAATTCTTGGGAGGGGCATTCTCTTATCGCCTTCGCCTTATTGGGATCTATCTCTATACCCCTCTTGCTCACAATGAAACCTAGCAATTTTCCCGATGACACACTAAAGACACACTTCTTGGGGTTCATTTTCAATTCATATTTTCTTGACCTCTGCAGGACCTTAGTTAGAACCCCGGGATGCTCAGCCATTGTTCTCGACTTCACTACCAGGTCATCCACGTACATCTCAATAAAGATATGGATCATATCATGAAAGATAGACATCATAGCTCTTTGGTAAGTAGCTCCAACATACTTGAGTTCAAACGACATGACCCTATAGCAATAAGTTTCCTATGATATAGTAAACGAAGTCTTCTCCTGGTTTCCTCAGCCAACTTGATTTGGTTGTACCCTGAGAAGTCATCCATGAAGGAGAGGTTTCATACCCAGCCGTGTTATCTATGAGCACGTCGAGGTGAGGCAATGGAAAATCATCTTATGGACACGCGCGGTTGAGGTCCTAGAAATCGATGCAAATCCTGACTCTTCCATCCTTCTTCATGACCGGGACAATGTTCGCCATCCAATTTGGATAAAGTACGACTCTAATAAATCTGGCTTTGTGGAGCTTATCGACCTCATCTTTCATCTTCAAAGCCATCTGTGGGTGGAAACGCCTCAACCGCTGCTTAATGGCAATGGGCCTCGGCTTAAGGGTAAGGCGGTGTTCAATAAGCGCAGTGTCCAAGCCTGGCATATCCTCGTAGCTCCATGCAAACGTGTCCTTATACTCCCTGAGAACCTCAATAATTGCCTCCTCTTCGGCTGGTCACAAGTTACTGCTTATGAGGACGGTCCTAGGGTTTTCCTCAGTTCCAGGTTGGTTTCCTTGGTGGTTTCTTCTACGGCAGCTGACTGTTCATCAAATCTCTTCACTCCACTTGCGAACGCATCAGCCTCGTCCTCGAATTCTTCATTACCTTCCTCAATTGGGTCGTCATCATCCATGATCTCATAGACTCCGAACCTTCATCAATAAACACACAACTGCTCATATTCTATATCTGGCAACTGTAAAGGCTCCTCTATGAATTCCGGAATTGCTAGACATGCCTTGCACCTACAGGCTACATCCGCGAGGTATCGGTATGGAACCCTCCTATCCTTAGACTTCTTCTGAGAGACTACCCCTAGATTATTGCTAACCTGGCCTAGACTCTTGCTACAACTACCGGAATCTACAGCAGGGGGTGGAAGAGAAGGAAAAGCAGTAAAAGCAAAATCCCACGTGAGGGAAGATGGAGAAGGATTTAAAGCAGTAAAAGAACTTCCCTTCATGAGGGAAGGAGGAGGAGGAGGAGAAAAAGCAGTAAAAGTCTCCTGTGTGGAGGGGGAAGGAGGTCCTTGCATAGAGGGAGACAGGAGGCCGGTCAGAGGACCAGGGGTGAGTGGCCCATAAATTGGGGCACACTCGGAGGACAAGTAGGAAGTCTCCTTAATGGAGACGATGGAGTCAACCATTGGAAAATTGGTGTTTTTTTTTGGGTCCCCTTCAGTGTTATTATTGTTCAGCATGCACAGAGAAAGGGGGCGCGTTGAGATCGCCAATCTAGACAGGTGAGAAATGAGCGTAGGCTCGAGAGGAGGGAGATTAGGGGAGAGAGGGAGTTGGAGGGTGAGCGTCTGCTCAGAGGAGCGGAGGGAGATTGAGAGATGGGGCGTTGGTGCCCATGGAATGCTCAGAGAAATGAAAAAGGGCCACGCAGTGGCTTGAAGGAGGGGAGGCGCGATGCCTGGGGAGAAAAGGAAAGTGGGCGCGATGCCCGGAGGGAAGAGGGGATTGGGCGCGTTGCCCGACGAGGAAAGGAGAGTGGGCGCGTTGCCCGTGGAAGGGAAAAGGCCCACCCTGAGCCTGATTGTTGTGGCAACTTCTTCAGCCTGTGTACTCTGCTCAGCTTCGTCTGCCTGATGACTCTTGCTTGTAGCCACTGCCAGCTGCTCAATTTCAATCAATGCGAAGAGTTGGTTTAAGGATGCAGCGACGTCACTCATATCGAACCACCAGCTCCATTCTGGCTAGGACTCGCCCCTCTTTACTTGCTTCAGGGGCTTGTGATTGTCTACAACTTTATATGTGGCCAAGGGTGGATGGTGAACATGTTCAGCAGTGATGGTGGACGTCTGTTCACTCCCTGGTGTAGGTTATGTTTTTCACTCCTCTTCAAGGGGACAAAGAACAGTAAGCCCACAAAGAGGGGTGGAGAATGAAAAATGAGTGTAAAAGATGGAAAATAAAATAAACCTGATCGCCAGGCACACGAGGGTGCCGAATGGAAATGCACGCGCGCGGGGTGCGGGGGAAGGAAGTGATCGCGAAGAATACCTTTTTGGAGCGGGGAGATTGCGGGGAATGATGTGGGTCCTCTCTTCCTCTACGAGCACGACCGACCATGGTAGAAGCGTTTCCTCATTTGATTACCCTGACAAAATAGACAAAGAAAACAGGGATTAGCCAAATAAGGCAAGTAGTACCGAATCCGAACGAATAAATGAAATGAATAAATGGGGAGGAATCACCGGGTGGTGTTTTAAACACCTAAATGATAGGTGTGTGTGTGTGTGTGTGTAAAAGAAGTGTAGAATGGGCCACATGAGGCCGTGAGGAGTAGATGTAAAGAAAAATGGAGAAAGAAGGGGGGTGCTTCCCCAAATGGACGACGTGGGGGTGGCGTTGCAGATCGGGCGGAGGAAGACCGCGCTCCTCCCACCTCTCTCCGGTACGCGTGGAATAGTAGACGCCCTTCCTTGATTCGGAAGTCGGGTCGTCGATCTGGCAGGGCTCCGCCATGGTCTGAAGGGTCGCAGGAAGAATCTGGCAGGGCTCCGCCAGGGTGGAGGGGGATTGTTGAAATGGTTACCCTCGAGGGTCTATTTATAGGCAAAACTTCATTAAATCGCATCGGCAACAGCGGACGCCTATTAAGCATGAAACGCGTTCGCCTGACGCCCTGCGATTTAGAAGATTCCTCGATTTTCGCTCGATTTGACATTTGAAGGATGGTTGTAGCTTACAGCTACGTTGTAAATCGTGTCCGGGCGGCCCGCCGCATTTTCTTAGGGAAATTAAATCTCTGACAAAATTTGATTTTGATTTGACTGCTTATAAAATGTGGCGTCTGACGAGGATGCGATTCCAACAAACATCATGATTAATGTAGCTGAGAGGGATTAGCCCAAAAGTTTGACTTTTAATCGCGGCAGATTAGACGAACGTGGATCAGAGATAGACCATGTGCCAGAAAAGCAAGTGTTATTTGTGTCGCCTTATAGCCGTGGATAAAGTCTTCCTAAAAGGCGTCCACTGTAGCGGACACGAATCAATGAAGTTGTCCATGGGCCTTAAAAAAATATGGATATGACGTAAATGAAAAAGTGGCTGGAGCACTCTTTAGAAAGAGATATATGTAATAGAGTGTGAGACACACACACTCCTCTCATCCCTTTGTTGTGGTACCTATAACAATTTAAAAACCATTCAAATGTATTCTAGAGCCCATTATAAAATTATGAATATTCTAAATATGTTGGATACCTTCGGAAGTAAAAGCGGAATAGAACCAATGCTGCGAGAACTAGCCAACTTGCCCTGTGTATGATACAACTCCTTCACAAATCTCAAAAAGAGCCACATAATAAGTTAGGTTAAAATAAATGTCAGAAGGAAAAAACTATTACTAATACCTTCTAATTGTTGGCTCTACTTTCAATGGTTCTGAAATTATAAGAGAATCTAGAAGGACCATGCACGGACTGTAATTATTGTTGAAAGATTTTCCCAAGTTGCACAGAATAAGAAGGTTCCAGTGTCCCCTATAATAGATAACTATTAGTACATGCATCCATTTTAAAGATGTTAGGAAACAAGATTACTAATTTAACTCACCCATCCACAATAGGTACAAATGTATATGTCTTGAGAAGATGTATTTTTCTTTAATCCACTCCATGACTTTTAGAGAACATTCAATACATATGATATCAGAAACAATATAATATTGTTACATCTACTAGCCGTTCTTCTCCCAATGTCCTCAACATATGCAACTCTTTTATAAGTGGTTGTAGATACACATCAATATTATTACTAGGACCTTTTGGGCGGATATGAGTAAGCAAAGTATCATATTTGAGCTTTTCATGCACTCCCAAGGTGGTAAGTTATATAGAACCACCAAAACAGGCCAAGTACTATGAGTGATGTTCATCGTCTCAAAGGGGTTAAAACTATCACTTGCCAAACCAAGGCGTACATTTCGACAATCTAACCCAAATTCATTGATGGCTTCTAAAGCTTTCCAACAAGGAGAATCAGCAGGATGCCTTAACACACCATCCTCTTGACGTTCAGTTGCATGCCAAGTCATACTTGTAGAAGGTTTAGATGATAGAATAATCTCTGTAGTCTTGTAATAAGTGAAAAATGACGAAGAATCTTTTGAGATACTCTTTTCTTTTTACTTTCCACTTTATTAGACTTAACACTTTTCCATCTAGACTCTCCACACTTAGGACAACAATCAAATTCTCATTCTCTTTCAAGATAAAGATGCAATCATTTGGACATGCGTCAATTTTTCGATAACCATAGCCCAATTTATCAAGCATCTTTTTAACTTCATAGAATGATGAAGGTAATGACTCACCTTCTGGAAGCAACTCCTTCAACAACATTAACAACATGTCAAAATGCTTATTACTCTATCCTCCTAAGCATTTAATGTTCATCAATCTAACCAAAATGAAAGCTTGCCATTTTTTTTGCATCCTGGATAGACTGGTTTTGCAGCATCTTCCAAAAATCATAAAAGAACTTGGAATCCTTATCAAGCTGAAATTATTTTCTTTTTAGCTGCTTAAGTTCGTTGATTTCATTGTGGGAAGATATTTGAAAGGCAACAACCAACATTTGATACATAGATGTGTTGCCACCAAAATTTTCTGACATCTCATATGATGATCCTTCACCATAAAATTTCCAAAAATCTTTGTCTTTTATAACACCATCCAAATACAAGTGATCTTTAACTCTCTTTTTGCCACTTTTTCAGACAAGTGCATTGACACAAGGACATCTAATTTTTTTATCCGGTGGTAAATGTCTGTAAGAAAATTGATGAATGCATCTACACCATCATAATAACCAACAACATTTCTTGGCAAATCCATCCAACACCAATCCATATCTCTATAAAACATGAACATAAAGTAGAATATGTAAGAAACTACAAAATAAAGTTTAGTAGGATGAGCAAAGGAAATATTGATAAACTTACCGCATACTTTGTGAAGTACTACTTTCTACGCTCTTATTGTCGCTAGCAACTGCGATCGACCGATGGCCGAACGGAAAGCAATTGGCACCACTGTAAAAATATTAAAGACAAGAAGATAGGCACATACACACTCTCAGACCCCCCCACTGCCCCTCCCCCCCACCAAACTAGTTGAAATTCAAACTTAAATTGCATGATGACAGCAGGACAGAAATATGACATCCAGCAAAGAACAGATATCAAACTGGAGGAAAAAAATATGACAGCAGGACAAAAATATGACATTAACTCAAACCAACAGATGAACTGACAGGAAGAACAAGATTATAATTAACTAAGACATGCTAATTTAAACATGGAAAACCTCACATGCTAATAACCAAAAAAATAGTGCACTGATAGGAGCATGGTAATAAACAACACAAAAGGTGAACATAAATTCTCTCGTAGCAGCCCGCAGAAGAAGGATGACAATTTAGTGCTGTTTGTGTTGTCAAAAAAGGGAAATTTTCTACTTATCCTCTACATCGACGGCTATAAAAGAACTACTCTCAACTCAAATACTAAATTCATAGAGTAGAAAATCACAGCATCCTTCGTTCAAATTACCATCACAATCCCGTAAATCGCATTAATGAAGCAAAAAAAAGGGCAGTAAAATACCACAGCAAAATACCTAAGTGCGGACTGCTTCTTGGGAGCGGCGGCGACGCGATGGAGACAGCAGTGGCGCGGCGGCGAAGGGCGGCGGCAGCGGCGATCACGACGGTGGCGACCTCCTACACAACAGAGAGAAGGGGAGGAAGAAGTGGGGCGGCGACAGCAACTCCACCAAAGGTCGCCTGCGGCGGCGACACCTAGAGCGAGAGAGAGAGAGATGAGAGAGAGAGAGAGAGAGAGAGAGAGAGAGAGAGAGAGAGAGAGAGAGAGAGAATAGCGAGAGAGAGAGGAGAGAGAGGAGGGAGAGAAGAAGAGAGAGGAGAGAGCGAGAGAGAGAGCGGCGAGAGAGAGAGAGAGAGGAGAGAGAGAGAGAGAGAGAGAGCGAACGTGAGAAAGAGAGGAAGAAAGAGAGAGTGGTGGGCGAGAGAGGAGGAAGGAGAGGGTCGGGAGAGGGAGAGAGCGAAGTGGAGGGGGGTCTGACCCCTTGCCGAAAATGGCCAGGCCGCCTTTTTTCGGGGTCCTTGCACACAACTTGCACACCCAGTCGTCTTCCTCCAGATCGCCTTCATGCTCTAGTTATCTACGCCAAAGCGAAACACACAAACAACATTAGACCAGTAGAAGCACCACGCCTCAAGGAAATTAGCAGAAATGGAACAGATCTGGGGAGGGAAGGCTCCCTCCGGGCAAAGGTGCAGTAGGAGGAGAGGTTACATTTGCGGATACGGCTGGAGGGGTAGCCGCAGGCGCCGCAATGGCTCTTCTGGAGGTGGAAGCTGCGGCAGCCGCATCGGATGCAGAGCGTGTGCATCTTGTTGTGTTGCTTTCCGAAGCTCCCCGTACCCTTCCCCTGCAAACCACAGCGCCGTCGTCGTCAGCGCTCCCCGTAAGGACCTCCCTCTTCTTCAGCGATGGTGAGGCGTAGTCGTTGGCGGAGTAAGGCACAGGAGGGAGAAAGCGAGAGCATGGAAAAGGCGAAGGCGCGCGAGGGGCTTCGAGACAGAAAGGGGGGGAAAGGGAAAAAGGTTTCGGGAGGGAAAAGAATAAAAAATGAAAAAAGAGGTTTATACCTACTATAAAATATATTGTAGGTATACTTTATATTTGACGTAGGTATATCCTTCTAATACCTACAACTATCAAACGTGTAGATATATGGTGTAGGTACAAGTTAGTTTTCTTGTAGTGGTCTTAGATCTTCGAGATTTTGATTTTTGGATTAGGCTCTTATCTGATGAATAATATATATATATATATATATATATATATATATATATATATATATATAATATATATATATATAGATTGCTCAACTTATCTTAGGTGGCGTTTGGAACTGATCTTGAAAAATTTTTAAAATTAAAAATCTATGAAAGGACACGCCGCTCATCCAAATGAGGTCCCTCCGCCTCAGTTTTGAAAACATTGCAAAAACTGTCAGAGGAGAGAGATAGACAGAAGGTAGGTGATGTGAGGAAGCGGGTGTTCACCCGCTTTGAAAAAATTCTGGGTCGGATGGAGAGAGAACGACCCAACAGATGGATGTTGTAAAATTTTTTCAATTTTTCACACTTTTTATCACGCCATCACATGCAATGCGGGAGTCGAGGTAAAAATTGCCTACTTTACATCATCCATCCATCGGATTATACCGATTTCACATATTCGAGAAGTCCCTCCAAACGATGCCTTAGGGTAAGAGGGTCTCTCTCTCTCTTCATTGCATGGGTAAAGATAATTATTTATCCTGGGTAAAAGAGTTTGGGCAATTTTTTAGATGAGTTTTTAGTCCGTACAATATCTTAGACTTTTTTTCTTTTTACAAAACCTAAAAACTTATTTAAGATCCAAGGCAGGCCCTTAGTATTTTATTGATTAAAATGTAAAAAAAATAAAAGTGGAGGGGGGGGGGGGGGGGGGCAGATACTGCATTTACCCCCTCCGTGTGTATATAAAGAATTCCAAAAAAAACATCTACAAAGGACCTAAAAGTACGGCCACCAGTGATGTTCAGAATTGCAAAAAAGCCCCCGTCAAACAAAAAGCTAGACTATCTAGTTCTGTGTCCGAGAGACTTATAAACTTGGGGACAAATTCGTTGGCCTTAGAAGGGATTAATGCAAGTTAGTTTTAAAGTTACCAAAATGGCATATTTCAAAGAAAAAATAAGTTTCTTTAGACTTAGAGCTAAATAGTTAAATTTTGGCTGCTAAATTAAATAACGCTTTCATAATTTGATAGATATATAATAGAATATTCTAATGCTGTTTTTTTTCTATCATATTTTTTAAGATAAATTAATTAAGAATTTCTATAAGATGTTTGACTTATTTTCTAGTCCTTAACATAACTATAATTTGTTAGAATAAATGTTATATTTTATTACAGTATATGTTAAGTCTTATTACAGTAAAAATCTCCATATTACAATCCGAGACTCTTAATTAATTTATCTTATTTTTTATCACCTCCCAATTTTGAGATTAAATAATCACATCATAGCAAAAGCCAAACCTAGTTTAGAATGTAGAAATACCATATGGACGAAGAGTGTGATGTGTAAGGAGAATGATACTATAACGTTCCTCTAAACATAGTCTAAAATTTAGAAATAATTACCATCAGCCCGATTTCTTTGAGAAGAATCATCCATAACATGTTCCAAAGAGGCACCATATTTGTAAGGATTGAAAAAATTATAGATTATATGCTCCTGATGAAGCCAAAAAGGAACTCCCAAAGCATCACCCACCGTTGGTTTTCAGCATGGAAAGCTCTCTCAAGTTGTCAACAATTTGATACAAAGACGTTGAGAAAGATTTAATGTTCAATCGAGCATTACTCACTCTCACATGGCAATCAGAGTCCCCACTTGTGAAGGACTTGTTCAGTCGAACATGAAATCTTTCTCTACAAAGTTTATACTCTAGATATCACTTATGATGTGGATAAGATTACTGTGTTTAACTTGCAACTTGATTACCCATTAACCACTTGGGTTCTATGCTATCCATTTTTTTTATTTAAATTCAGATGTATTGTTCCAGCTTTGGCACCCCACTACAGCGGAAGGAGGGGGGGGGGGGAGCTGACCTTACATTTAGGTGCTAAGGCCCCTCTACAGCTGCAATTGGCAGCATAATTTGAATGGTTGGCCTTTAGGTGGGCATGGAGAACCATATCAGACCAACCATCCAAAAACTTTGAAATCTGAGTTTTAAATAGAATGAACTACCTAATTAAATAAAAAGGGGTCATTAACTATGAGTGCAAACAAGCATCACTAATCTGGACCAGCTCATGTGTGGATGGCCTAGCTACCCATCATTAATAAACATAATGACCTCCTAAGCGTTTGAACACGCAGTTTGATAATATTACTGTGTTAGTTCTATTCTCCAAATTAACCATATATATGTTCTGCAGGTTTGCCGTGCATTCCGTCGTCTTTACATGAAAGGAACACTTTGATAGACTTAGAGTCGATTTATCCACTTACGAGGGGTCCTCCATTAAGCATGGTAAAGTCATGTTGATACCAGAATAAGAGAGGGTGAAACCCAACATATCCTTTATCTTCAGTTTGGTTTGTCTAAAAATATATGGTGAGAATAATCTAACTCAAAACACAATAGTGCATGAGGTGTATGCTAGCTTTTAACAAGGTTAAACACACAAGTACTTGTATTAATCTACAAGAAATTTTCAGAACATATTATATATATATATATATTATATATATTCTCCTAAGTAATGAGCTAGTGATTAATTGTAGGAGCCGAGACTCCCCCAAGTGTCAGGCTGCAGATGACCCGGCGGCAAATGACAGCCTTGGTGAAGCTGACACATATATAGCCGTGAAGCTGACACATATATAAAGAGTTGCTTTCGGATTGAGATGCCATCGCTATTAATTAGACAGCAAGTGGTTCGATCCCATGAGGAGCATTCCATTTAGTCGGGTCTGTCGCTTGTCCTTTCTTTTGATACTATTGCTAGGTTTTGATCATTAATGTTTTCTGGTGAGTACTATAGACAATCACACTGAGAAAGGAATATTAAGATATAAAATGGGAACACAGCAAGAGAGAGACACTTGTCTCTCAAAGTTCAATTAGCTTTCGATCGGGTATTTTTTTTCCAAGTAAAAAAATGCTAAAAAAGGTCAGAAAATATAAAATAAAAAAGGAGTTAGCATATCACTCTTCCTGCTAGTGATATGCATGCGGGAGGATCTTTTCACTAATGTTCAATTCAAAGTACGTTTCTAGTTTACTTCGGCTTTTTTGTCGTCACCATGACATGATGATGACAACAGCAACTCTTGTCCGGGCCATTTATGGAATTTTGGAGGGTATTTTTTAGGGTTGTATGTGGAAGGTATCAAGTTATAAGTATTAAACTAAAAACCTTGATGGTAATTAAGTTGAGAGGGCATATTTCTTTTCAAAGACATGCTTTATCTCTCTCTCCATTTGATTTTAGATCACGCTAACATGTTTCTCCATACATAAAGACCGACTTAGTCTCTGATCCGATAATAGATATAAAATTCCTGAACTAGATTATAATCTTGGTCTTTGATCATAAATAGGATGCATGGACTTCCGATGAAAATTAGAGAAACACAGTGCCGCCTGTTTTGTTGTTTGAGATCGATCTCTCTGATCACTGCATGTAGTATTACCCATAAACATGAATTAAGAGCACAGAAAACAGAGTTATGTGGGACAAAGCCACGTCTCTTCTCTTGTCCTCGTCCAGGAATGATCTTTCACATGCACTTTTATGGTGCACACATTTTTGTCAACAATGCCAGGGAAAACAGAAGCAAACAGGAGGGTGACAGACATGAGGAGGAGCAAAAAGAAAAAAGAAAAAAACAGAAGCTTCATGAATCTAATAGAATGTTCACAAGACTTTTCACGTGGGAGCTGAAGCAATCTGGAAGAAAAGAACATGAAGAATGTTGCCAAACCAATGCCCCTTTGAAACGAAAATGCATGTGAACATGAAGGAAAAGAAAGGCAATCTTCCAAGATACAGGTCAAGGTTGTGTAACTGCACTTGAAAGCCCATGATCCATATGTCAAAGGCCAAGAAGATTTGACATATGATGAGATCTCTGAACCATCAAACTTCTGTTTCTGGACTGTTCTTGGCCATTCTTGTCACCTCACAGTGGGAAGAATTGCTGCATCACCTGCTAGTCTGCATCCATACCCAGTCATAGATTCAACAGTACAACCCACAGTTTGTCTAGAAAAACAAATGAGGCAGTCCTGGCATGCCCCATGTGCATGCATCTAATTAATACCGAAAGGAATCCAAATGGCTGTATTCATGCAGCTGTTCTAGAAAATGAGAAAAGGTTTCCCATTTGATGAATTCATCACCTGCCACTAGAGTCATGAGGTTTTTCTGTTTCTCTACCTCAACTTTGATGTGCTAATAGAAAGCCAAGTCATAATGAGCAGCCCTACTTCTTGGGATTTTTAACTCTACATGATTTTCAAGAAAGGAAAAGAAAATATGCAACTTTTACGTACAGATTAAAGTACTGCCCATTTGACACTGTAAAGGGTATCATTTAATACAAAATCTTGGAAATTTTTACACGAGGTTTGGGGAGCTGTTGGTGAGAACATATATACTTCGATCGAGCAGGGTACCCCATCTCACTTTTTGTCTGCTTTTGAAGACATTGAAAGATTTATGGGCATGTGTACTGTGTTTAAGATATGGCTGTGTTCATATGGTTGTTGGGTCATGATCCAATCTGCTGTTTGAAAGTTAGCTGTCTTGAATGAGCATCCAAATCGAAGTCTTCATGATTTGCCAATTGCCATTTGACTTGAAGGTCACGATTTGTTTTTTGTGGTGCATGAACATGCCGACATGCATGATAACATTAAACACGTACACAACGCAATAGTATATGAACGGCAGCTATGTTATTAAGTTACAAGTAGTGTAGAGATTCTTTTGTATATATATACCGTCGTAATTAAATAATACATTTATGTGCACATTCTGAATTTTATGGATTTTCAAAAATTATATCCATATCTTTTGCAAATGCCCATAGTCATATATATGGCCTCTTCCGCGCTGAAACTACAAACTTCACGTTAAGCTAGGTTTTGAAATCACACACACACACACCACACACATATATATATATATATATATATATATATATATATATATATATATATATATATTATATATATATATAATATGTTCTAGGAACACTTTTGTTTTAAAACATTTTTCACAGCATAACTGTAACTATTTGAATTTACTAGGAATACTTACAGGCGCTTATATACAGAAATCCCACAGTTATATTTCCATCGATCCTTACCATTTCAGATGGGTGTAACAATGGAGATAATTTTAATTATCCTTTCTTTGCACCACCTAAAAAAGGAAAAGATAAATCATCATATAAATTGAAGAGACGTGATTTAAGTGTACTTCTCAAAAGTATTATTCTCATGTTTAGAGTTTTGTCTTTTAAAAGAGTTCTCTTGGGAGATGAGGTGAGACTCTTTCTGATAAGTACACACTTGTTTTCAATATCTTTCAATGTGGGACTAAAGAATATCTTTACACAGCCCCTACTGAGGATAAAGGTGTGCGAGTCTCATGAAGATGAGACGCTCGGGTAAGGCGCATGATCTCTTGTTCATTCCCGACGCCAATAAAAAGACATGATTTAAGTGTGCCTCTCAAGAGATATTATTCTCATATTTGAGATTTTGTCCTTTAAAAAGACTCTCTTAAGAGATGAGGTAAGACTCTTGCTAATAAACACACATTTATTTTCACTATATCTTTCAATATGAGACTAAAAAATATCTCTACATAAATATTACCTACTTTATGTTAATTATTTATCGAACATGAGATTACTCCTCCTTGTAACATGTCCCGACAACACAACGTCTCTCATGCTAGCTACGTACATGGCTTCCGTTATAAATTTTCCACGTCGAGACATCTATCTGAGAAAACTTCGAGGCATTAATTAAGCGAAGAGGTTACGTACCCGACGTTCGGAGGACCAGGCAATTGTTAATAGGGTGTTTGGGAGTAATTAAAAAAAAAACTATTTCTATCTAAAAATAAATGTTGAGTTCTCTTTTAACTTTAAATTTAAAATTATGAGATTAATGTGATGTTATCTGTTTGGTAAAAATAATAAAATTTTTAAAATTTATATTATTGTGTTTGGGACGGGAGAGGTAGGGCCGAGCGGGGCAGGGGAGGGCGCACAGGGGCGGGGCAGGGGGGAGCCGCCAAGGGGGGAGGGGGAAGGCGCAGGGGGGTGGGGAGGGATAGGGGGGGGTGCTGGTGGGGGAGGGGGATGGAGAGGGCGCCGGGTGGGGAGGGGATTGTGGTGGGGGGGGGTGCGGGTGGGGAGGGGGATGGGGGTTTGCAGGGGGGGATGGGGAGGGCGCCGAGTGGGGGGAGGGGGGAGTTTGCAGCGTGGGGGGGGGGGGGGTGCTGGGTGGGGTCTAGGGGGATTGCAGAGGGGGATGGGGAGGGTGCCGGGTTGGGGGGGGGGGGAGGGTGCTAGGTGGGGTCTCGGGGGGATTTGCAGAGGGGGATGGGGAGGGCGTCGGGTGGGGGGGGGGGGGGTTGCACGGTGGGTGGGGGGGGGGAGGGTGCTGGGTGGTGAGGGGATTGGGGGGGTGCTGGGTGGGGGAGGGGGGGCGCAGTGGTGCAGGGTGGGGGGGGGGGGGGGGGTTTGCATGTGGGGATAGGGAAGGCGCCGAGTGGGGGGGGATGAGGGGGGATGCTGGGTGGGGGAGGGGGAGGGGGATGGGGAGGGTGCCGGGTGGGGGTTTTTGCAGGGTGGGGTGGGAGGGTTTGGGTGGGGGTGCGGGGGAGAGAAGGAATCATATTTTTTTAAAATAAAAATAGGGTGGGACTTATTTTTTTTTAAGAGAAATTTATATAGAAAAAATTCTTTTCTAAAAAAAATATTATCAAACACATCTTTGTATTTGTCTTCTTTTTTTTTTTTAATTTAAAAAAAAAATACGTAAAAAACTGTAAACAAACACCCTATATGACTTTCTTATCAGGACTTTAGAACTTGTACCATACTCACTAGAAGTTTCCCGGCCCGAAGGTTGAAGAGTACCCTTGCAGGTACGTGACATGAGAGTTCTCAATAATGGTGGCTACGGAGTGATCAGCTAGCAAGCGAACCCTCGTTTGGATGCACCAGCATCCCCCTCGACAAGTCCAAGGGAGTTGCACAAGGTTTTCTAGTCTAGGATTAATCGACCTTTACAAATTATGCAAATATTAATGCAACTTCTAATTGGAAATATTTGATATTCCAGTGTGGGGTTAATTGAAAGTTGTCAGTCCCTAGACTGCTGTGCTGTGACAGTAGTCATTGAGTCATTGGATCAGCTAATGTATGATGAGAAACTCTTACTATCCTTTTAAGACAAGTGGTTTGTTGTCTATCTCAAACGTAATAATTAGAGTGGAATCTGTAGTCATCTATATATTGTAGATTTAATTATCTGATTATATCCAAGATAGATATAGCAGATGGCTCCGCCTGAGTCATTCTCATACATGATACGATTATTTTTGTTTTGTCCGAGTGTTGATAATTTTCCAACAATTTAAAAACATATCTCTTAAATCTATTTGATAATTAGATAAGTCTTGATAAAGAACCTGTTAAATTCAAAATTAATTTATAGTTCAAATTCCTTATCCGCCTTGTAAGGGAGTCTAAGGGTTGTTAACTCTTGTTAATTTATTAAGACTTAAAGGGTCTGTTATATTTATCTGCGTTTATCCGGAATTATCGGAGACTATATCGTATTTTTGTGCCAAAATAAAAATACTATTACTCCTGATAACCTAGCTACTTATCTCACGAGCACTGGGCATGCTTTTTAGTTACATATTGGGAGGGTAGCTTCTCTCTCTAGACTTTTCTAGAGAGAGAAGCTCTGGGTTTTTCCTAGGGCTTGCTCTGCTTCCGTCTCCCCTGTTGGGGAGGGGGCTTAGCCCCCTCCCCCTCTGCCCCGTCACCGTCTCCGTTCCCGGCGCCGCCGGTGGTCCTGTCCGGGTGGAGTCCTCCTCCCGTCCTGTCGCCGTTGCAGTAGTTCTGTCTCTGGCTCTGTCTTCGTCTCCGTGCCGACGTCGCCGCTGGTCCTGTTCGGGTGGAGTTCCCCCCCGCCCCGTCGCCGTTGCGGTGGTACCCTTTTGGTGGGCCGTTTTTGCTGCTCCTACTATGGTGGGAGGTTCTTGTCTCCTAAGTGAAGGGTTTCCCCCCTTTTCTATGGAGGGCTTCTTCTCCGGCACCGATGGTTGCTCCACCGGCATCCCGGAGTTCAGACAATGTTTGTTTATCTCGTTTGTGCCTTTTTTTCCTAAGTTATTGTCCATGATCTTCGCTGAAGCATGCCCCTTCGGCGTTCGCCGTTCTTGCTACACCCCTTCGTTTTGGTGGAGTTTTCTGCGAATTCGAGTTCCTAGTGATGGAGCTTTCTTGTTTGCTCAAGTTTGGGCAGAGGCAGATGACAGTGAAGGGGCTTTTCAGACTAAACATGTGATGTGCCTCTATTGGACTCCCTCCCGTTATCCTCCTTGGTGGGATACAGGTGACATCGGCTTAGCTCGAGAGTTGGGGATCATCCGCACATTCTCTTTGGATGTGCGTCTGCCGAGCTACCTATTTCGCTGCTCTGTTAGTTGGCAGCCTCTGACCGTTGGAGGAGGGTTTCGCTGCAGTCTGAGATCTCCTCTTCTCAAGTTTCTGCGCTTGTTAGTCATGGAGCTTCGGTATTCACAGGTGTTGTCCTTATGCTAATGTTTCCTTTTCCTTTGTGCTGCCCCAGGCGTGTGGGTGGGGTTATGGGTGGCTGTCGCTTGACTGATGTTTGCAGGGTACGTTATGTCTGGTGTTTACAGGATATGATGTGTTTGATGTATGCAGGGTATGGGGTGTTTGACATCTCTTCTGTATTGCTCACCATACCTCCGTGTACTCTCCTCATCTAATATAGTATCGTATGTTTCTTGGTCAAAAAAAAAAAAAAAATTATCTCACGAGCACTTATTTTGCTGTCGGACAGGGCCAAGTCAGAAATTAACTTGTCTTGCACAATCTTTCAGCAATCCTAGCTAAATGATTATTCTGACTCCGAATGTCCCAACATAGGGGATGAATTCTCTATGAATATTCTTATATATCATATTAAAGGCGCAATATATTGGAACATAAAGATCTCATATATATATATATTATCCCCAAGCGAAATCTCTCTCCTCGCACAATCGATACAATTTAGTGGAATCTAAAATCATGATCTTGATCATGAAATGACACCATTGAGATGTAAGTTTTTTCTGTCGCATCATATGATCTTTTTCACCATGTAATGCTCGACAACATTAGGGCTCTTTTATTTTCTCTGCTTGTGTTTATGATTGAACAGTAATATATCTCATGTCTTTTGTTTAGTGCTTTCTCCTATACCCATCTCATGGTCCACCTTCCATCATAGAAACAGTACAGGAACCACCATGTTTTCTAGTGTCATCGATCAATATATATATACCTGCATCATCCAACATCAAATACTGTCATTTTACCCATTTTGAGTACTGTTCTGATCAAAATCTGCTCAACTTTGAGAGTTCTTCGTGGTTTCTGATGCACCACTGACGTCAAAATTAAGATCTCATTTTCTATATCACTTGTGGATTTTTTTGTGTGTCTTAGAACTCAGCTGTTAACTCTATGAGAATGGCTACTTCACATGTGCGACCAAGAATCCAAGGACATTTTCACATTAGTCTTCACCCTTGTTGTCAAGTCAGAGGTATAAGTCACTGGTCAATTACTTCCAGAATTGGATGCGTTGATTGAGTGGATCAGCAGGCCGTCGCTGAGTCAGAGATTTATTTAAAATATTTTTTAAAAAAATAAATGATGATGACGTCATATGACATCAGGTTAAGTATTTCTGGGATTTGTTAACATCATTGTACTAATTAAGACGGCATATTTTGTTTGTTGATGCCAAAACTAGAGTTAATTAAGAAACCGTGTTAAAATTTCCTTTTGGAATGGGTGCCCGGCCACCCTTCCTAGTGAACAACAAGAAGCTTGGCAATTAATTAGTCCATTCAAACCACCTAACTTGATCTCATTATAAATAAGTTAGTTTCATATCCAATGTACGAACACAGTCGTCAGCATTATTAACGTCGTATATAGCGCCAAATGCCAAATGCCAGAACATTACGCTAAAAATATAAATCCTTGTATATTTTTTTTTCTCCGTATATAGTAATCATATGATTGATTTACAAAAAATAATAATAAGATGTGAAATTAATCACATAATACTTTATCAAAATCTTTTCACTTTTTTATTCTCACTTATATAATATCCTATCACCTCTAGTAAATTAATCACATAGTACTTTATCAATTCAACATTTTCCACACATTTGGACCAATTTGATAGTTTGATAGGCTTGATTAACCAATGCTTAACTGGCCTATTAGCACTCCCATTAGTTTGGTTGCCCTAATTATTTACCCACCCTTGATACTACACAAATTACTTCTGGTTAATCAAGTAGGCCCAAAAGATGCTACCAGTTCATCCTTTTGATAATTAGAAACTCAAGACAAGTTCAAAAAAAAAAAAAGAGGTGGTAAAATCTATTGTATTGACATCACGTGTTCGATCACATAGTTCTTTGTGGCAGAACACAATTCACATTAGTTATTGCATCCTCCCTTGCTTTAGTTCTGCGAGATAATATTATAGCTAGACAGATCATGTACATAGTTTCGTTATTGAGCTCTTTAAAATTGAAAACATATTTATGTCTGGAGTAAAATTAACATCTGAGACATCTAAAATAGATGATGATGACGACGTTGCCGATTTTTATCCTTGAGCTGTTCTTTATCTTACATATTCTTGTGATCATTCATATACGGAATTCTAAGAGCCCCCTATCTTGAGTCAGAAATTCTAGTTTCTCAATTAGTCTTTTATCTTAAATTTTCGTTCTTTGTGATGAATCAGAAATTCTAGTTCTCAGTTAATTTTTTATTGTAAATTTTCTTTCTTCGTGATGATCTTCATGCCTAATCTTTGCCTCCCAATTAGTTGTACATAGCTTTTGTCGTCTTTTCCAAGCTTTTTTAAATTAATAAATTAGCCAAATTTTGGCCTTTTAATTAAAAAAAAAAGTCGAGCGAAAGAGATCGACTAATTAACTCTTATCTCCGACCAAGTCTCTTAACCAGACCAGATAAATAGACCACCTTTAAATAATAAAAAATTATGCGGGGCTTATTTAACTACTAAGTTACCGGATCAGTTCTAAGAGTGTAAACGATTATTACTCTAATGTGAACACAAGATTTCATTGTGGTTAAGACATATAACCATATCGTGTGGTTAAAACGGACCACCACACAATCTAATTAGGCTACCTGTCGAACTAAGGGTCCGTTTGGTTGTATATAAAATAGTTTCAGAGGGAAATAATTTTCCACGAAATAATTTTTTCGTGAAAATAAAAACGTAATTGTCTATTTGATTGTTAGGAAAATATAAAGTTGTATGGAGAGATGTGAGATCTTATGATCTAATCAAATGAGAGAGAGTCATATATTCCTTGTGTACTAACACTATTTATTATTTTTTTATTTTATTTTTTATTTTTAATATTTTTAAAAAATAAAATTAAATTAAATAACTAATGAAAAATAAGTAATTTTGACAAAGATATTTTAAAGTTGGAGAAATAAAATAAAAATATAATTTGAATGAATAATATTCTAAATATATTTTAATAAAAAAATAAAAAATAAATTAACTATTGAGAAATAATTAAATTTGACAAATACTATTTAAATAAGTGGAAAAAAAATAAAAACACAATTTATGTGAATAGTACGTAAATTGTCAACTGCAGCAACTCTGTTTGGAAAATGGCATCAGCGATTTTTCCGCGGATGCCAATTTTCGAAATTTGTGAGATTCTGTTTTTCAGATTTTATTTTTCAACAATACTAAACGATTTGAAAAATAAAATTTTCTCAAAATTTTTTCAAATTTTCCACTCAAACAAACAGATCCAATTGTGCCCTTCCGTCGTTAGATGGAACATGCAAATCTCTCGTCGCTTGTCGTGGGGGCGCCCGCACCGGCCATCACATGGCTGTATGCCTCCAATCACGTGGGCTCTCCCCACTGGTAGTCCTTCACCCTTGATTGGCCGATGTGATTGATCAACCCATCTACTTTTCCCTTTGATTTGATACAAACTTTTTAATTGTTGGAACGACGTCCACCCAGTGACATTTAAATTATTTTTTAATATTTATATAATTTATATATTATATATAATATAAATAAATAATTTTAAATATATATTAAAATAAAAAATATTAAAAAAATAAACTCTTACGATTAGACACCGTCAATTTAAGTGGAGTCACTCTCATGTAAAAATCCGTCAAAATTATAATTTAAATAACTATTTCTAAAAAATAAATAAATTCAGTAGAGTCACGTGACCCCACTAAATATGCTTTGCGTCCACCAGACATAAACCATGAGCTCGTTGGGTCTTCAATACCTGATAATATCCTTTTTCCTCAATTAAAGGGAATTATATATGGTGCCACATTTTTTCCAACTTAGTTGTGAAACTTTTTTTTTTAAGTAGATGGTGAAGAATGATGATCGAATTTGATGGTTTTGATTCTTTTGAATAGGTGAACAAATGGACCTTTTGGGTGGCATATCAACTCTTTTTGGGAGGCTACCTTGAGAAAATATCTAAATTTAACCTAGTTGTTGTTGTATGTTCACATGGTGCCCCTTATTTACTCCTGTGTTCCCCTTGTTGATATATAAGATACTTACTTTGTCCTTTTCATCAACTTTTCCCTTTGTCTAGATGTTTAAAATTTCACCTTCCATGATCACTTTCATTAATACGCTTCTACATCTCTCTTATGGTTGGAACCTCTCCTATCCTTAGAATTCTCCGCCAATGTGGCTCCTACATCTGCGGGCTTATCAAAAAGATGTCTTTTCTATGCCTTGGTGAATGTCGTGGAGTGCACGCTTTGAAGATTAGATTTTGTATCAAGCATATCCATGTTGGTTTCGGCTTCTATATCAAGGAAGACTCGATATGTTAAAGTTTCGTCCAAATGCATTGAGTTGATATATGATGAGCATTAGAAGATCAAGAGTTCATTGTAGAAGTCAACTTTATATATGGGTGTTGACCGTATATGTATATGGCTATTGTATCGTAGACCTTTGAATATCTACTTTCTTTTATCTTTGGTTGAATGAAAACCGGTTTGTGTTTGATCAAAAGAAAAAAAGTCTTCCTTTGCTTTCACATTCTTAGATATTTCATGGATGACTTTGTTTAGAGCTTCATTGTCATTTTTTTGGACTAAAACATGTGGATGTGGAAGAATCTCATTTGTTTACGAAACTTTTGCTCCAATTTCGTGAGAACATAGTCTAGACTAATGGCTAGAATTCAATGACTACATATTGAAGAGTTAGTGGTACGTACGACTAATTTATATGAAGGTAATAAGACATGAAATAAAGAAGAAAGAGTTGATTATAAGATCACATATAGTTTATCATATATTTTGTCACTCTATATAAATTAATTACATAAAACTATGTTTGTCATATATATGGGCACTTGCCGTTGGGCCTCACTATATATGGAGCTATTAATGGAAATGTTTTTGGCTCTTGAGATTATCATAATATCTCATCCTATGTATTGCTGGTCTACAGTCATGTATCTATTCTTCACTTCCTTTAATCTTAAATGAAGTCTTAATTATATTGTCAATAATAATAGTAATAATAATAAATAAATTAAGATGGACCATCAACCCAAAACCCTCATTAGTTTAGATCTAATCTCCATTTAGATCTAAATTGTATTAACGAACCCAATAAAAGATTTTGGTGATTGAGATAGTGAGATATATGTAGGGGTACTGTTCATGATTTGGTTTGGTTTGGTTTATAGAAGATTTTTAAGAAATCAAATCAAATTAAATTCAGACCCAATCCGAACAAAATCAAATCGAAGTCCTTTGAAACCAAATCAAACGTTCGATTTAGTTCGATTTAACTTGAAAATAAATGGACATTTATATTCTCTTAGTCTTATAAATAAGATTTTAATCACTTGTTTCTCTAATAAATCACTATCAAATAAGATTTGAAATGAAGTATTAAATGTTGATAACCATATTACCTTCCATAATATATATTTTTATGTAAATATATTGAATAAATTTGATAGATATATATAAATTAAAATTTATTATTATAATTCAATTTAATCAGTTTGATTTGATTTATAGAGTTTAAAAATAGAATTAAATCGAATTTTTTTTTTTTGATTTGATTTGGAACCAAATCAAAAAATTTTCATGTTCAAACCGAACCAAATCAAATTAAATCGTTCGATTCAATTTGATTTTTTTGTTTGAACCGAATAATGAACACCCTTAGATCTATGACGGACGGGCATGCAATTATAGCATCTTTTAACATGTTTATTTCATTGTGCCAGACGTGATTCTAGTCGCTTTAATGTGCTGGGTCCATATACTGTTGGGTGCCCTATGATTGATCATACCTTCTCCTCCATGATATTTTTAAATTTATTGAATAACTTCTGGATTCATGTATACAAATGTGGCTGCGCATTTAGTGATGATTCTGACCCTTGAAACCCAAGAGCGATATCCCCAAGCCAAGGGTGCTTCAGTATGTGTTCGTGGCCTTGTAGCTGCCACAACAGAGACGGCCCGTATTAATAAGCAAAGCCTAGTGATCGGACCAGAAACATAAATGCAGGGGCGGCACAGACCCCAAACAAACATGCAAAAATCATATCACATGTGACACGGGTAGAACTCTCCACGCTGTCAAGTCTGGAACGTCGGGTTCAGCGGATGTTAAGGACGTCGTTTAGGCCTAGTAGATTTATCTCGGTTAAAAGATTGGGTAAAGTTATCTCGACTTATTTTGATGTGAAGCGGCCTAACGTGGTCATGAAAATTTCAAATGTTGTGATTCAGGTAATAGTTCATTATTCAATTGTTGCATCAATGAGACAATGACCGTGAAATATATGTCTCATAATGACATTTATTAAGATCATTATCTAGTCGATAGGGTGGGACAGTTACAGCATCACAGAGAGAGATTAATAGGAACGGTCGATGGTTCAAATTAAGTTGCTCAGTCCACTATATATATATAGGGATAGATTCAACACTCAAAAATATGTATACTCTCTGTCTTGGATTTTGTCATTTTATTCGATTAATAATTGACTTAAACATCAAAATATTTTTTAATTGAATCTTCTCGATGGTCTTCCAAGTCTCACCAAGAGATCGAACAACACCTCTCATCAACGACACAGACATCTCAACTTAGCCCAACCTCTGGAGATCAACCGCATCAATGGATATGGTTGCAAACAGTTGATAAGAAAAAGGACAAAAAAGCATGCATAAATGCCTATAATTACAGATACCAACCTTTGTCCCCGGTTGGAACCATTTCATATATATTCTAATCAATGCACTTTTGATCCAGTCCATAGACGATGGGGATCAGTTTTGGGTTACCTTGACTCAACTGTTATATTAGATCAAATTAATTTTTATTTGATATAAATTTTATAATATAAATAGTAGGTGTATCATATTTTATCGATATAATTTAATCTCGTTTTAACCTAAAAAACTCTAAACTTTTATTATAAAAATAAAAATACTATTTATACGGAACTGTATTAGAACAAAAAAATGTCTAGTATACTAGAACCAATAAAATATAGTGCAATAGGATACATACATATATACTGAACTAATTTGATCTGATATAACAAATCATAATTTTGAAATTTACATGTGACCAAGCTAGTGTAGTATTATTAATGTTGGCATGTATATTAGCATGAGAATAATTTGCTGCAAATTAACTATTAATTTGCAACAAGTGTTGCAAATCTAATGGAGTTTGCCCCCTCATGACATGGGGTATTATAATAATACCCCATGTCATGATTACTTAACCCTAAAGGGTTATAGTGGCAAACCCCTATTGGATTTACAACACTTGTTGCAAATTTTTAATTTGCAACAAGATTTTTTCATATTATCTCTGAATAGTCCCATCCATCATAGTTAACTAATTGACAGGAAGAAGATTTGTGTTAACATTCATGACTGATACATAAGATAAAGGCCAGTGTGCCACTTGGGCTGTTTTATGTGGACACATGCCATGTTGGGTAAGATGTTGAACAGGAAAACCAAAAGGAAGTATGCATGTTTTTTTTATATAGATAAATATGAGGGCGAGGATTTGAATCTATTTTAATGAGTCTCATTATTTGTGGAAGACTACACATGTTAGCGTGAAGAACCTTGAATTTTTGTAAGATTTGAATGGGACAAGAAACCTTGACTGATAGATACATAGGTTGGGAACGGAAGGAGTACTATACTAGAACTCAAATTAAATTGAATCATGCCAAATCCCAACTGTTTGGATAACTCCATTACGTAGTTAATATCCTATCTAATTAGATACTATTTTTTTATATAATAATATGTTTTAGTTATTTTATAATTTATAAATTAATTAATATTAGAAAAATACTTACTTTCCGTCAAATAAAAATGCTTATGCAATGTCACATTGCATGCCTTACTACGGATAATGAGTATGTTCTAAAAGGGGGTTTGATGTGGAGAACTATATTTTAATTAAGTTAATAAAATTGATATATATTATTTGAAAATAATTTTATTGCTTGAGAAAGTGAGAAATAAAAATTTTGTCAAGCCTTTGACTAATACAATTATTTTTTAAATAACTTATGCCACTTTTATTGCAAAACGTGTTTATAATAATTTTTTTTAATAATGGACGGATATTTTCGCTTTGTATTCGTTGTGGAAGTAAGTATTTCTCGTATTATTAACATTAACATTGCAGAGTTTGTGTGTGCAAACATGTGTAGATGGGGAAGCTCCACAGAGAAAGAGACTGAGGGAGGAGAGCTCCATGGGTGAGACGACATCCCGTGGAGGAGTACCCGTCAAAGGTCGCTCCTCCGTTCCCTGCCCACGCTTTTGGGAGTTACGACGCGGAGGGAGGACCACAGCGGTCCCTCTCCGGAACGAGTGGCCTCCGCCGGAGACACCTCGGTGAGAGACCGGACGCGCACCCGCGCGTTCACACTGGCACCGGTGGCGGATGGAGACCTCTTCCCCGTTCGCGGCGGCGGCCGGCGTAGCTGACGAGGTTGCGGTTTGAATGGGTTGGGGCGTCGCCGGGGGGAGGGACGGATGGGAGCCGGCGTGGGCCGGGGCGCCCACAAGACGCATGTGAAAATGCCTGCGCGAAAGCGTCCCTCGTGCATTTATGAGATTTGCAAGCGCCGTGTACCGCTGACATGCCTGGGTGTGTGTATGTGTGTGAACAACACTGAACAGGGGGGACACTGCCGGCGGCGAACCAGGTGGCTGAGGGCTGGTGGATGACGTCGAAGGGGTGGAGGTGCTTGTCGAGGTCAGGTAATTAATCGCACTCTCTGCGTATGATAATGCCACGGTGCCGTTAATCATCATGTGATTAGGTGGTAGAGATTTTTTAATGTAAAAACGTCAAATTTAAATCCTTCAATCATACAAATTTTTAATTATATGATAAAAATTAGTGGCATAATAAGAAATAGGGTGTAAAAGGTGGAATCATAGTATTCTCTTCCATGAGTAGGGGTGCCTTGACCTCCATGGCAAAGTTGTCTACAGGAGAGTTTCTCGGACGTATATACACAGAAATAAATAAGAAAATACTTGCAACTATTCTAGTTTCGTACCTTTTATGTTGAGATTAGGAACTGGTGATGATCTTTCCGCTAATAATCCCCTTAGTGAGCATCCATCTAAAACTTAGCCCTTACTTCTTCCATGCGAAACTAGTATCCCTTATAATTGAGCCACAGCTCCCACCCATATGTCATGAAGGGAGGTGGATGAAGAGAAGGCCAAGGACGTTTTTCTCCAAGAAAAGAAAGAGCTTTAAGTAGAGGAGCCTTTTCAAAGGTCTTCTTTGTGAGAATGTTGTTAATATTAGCCGGATACTGATTAGATCTAGCTTTACAAAGGCTGTGGATATATATTTGTGCTGGGCCTGTCAAACACGGAACCAGCTAGGGGTGTGCACGGTTCGGTTCGGTTCGGTTTTCTTCATTTTTAGAGGAAACCGAACCGAACCGAACCGGCTATTTTTCTGGCATTTTATGGTGTTTTCTGGCATTTTTCCTATGTTTTAAAAAAAAAAAACACAACCCATCGTTTTCTAGTGGTCGCGACGCGTGGAGGGCGCGCGACGCTGCCCTCCACTGCGCTACTATTTTTTTTGTATAATTTCATTATTTCTATAATTATATATCTATAATCGATTCATTTCGGTTTCCCACCTTGAAATCGAACCGAACCACCAGACTCATGAAACCGAACCGAACCGAACCAAACCGGTCGGTTCGGATCGGTTTTCCGGTTTGAACCATATTTTGCGCAGCCCTAGAACCAGCAGCTTTCTGCCTTATAATTTGACTTGTGCGGCCCAAACCTATGTCTGAAACATATCTGGGTTTGGGCCCAATTTCTCACTTAGTATTCACTGTGAATCTTACTTTGGAATGTCCGTTGTAAAACAAGGCTCTATTATTAGTCGATATCGCATGACATGACTTAAGGAGATTAAAAAAAAAATTAGGATGTTGGTTTAAGTAAATTTTGCAGACTAAAAGTTAGCAAGAACTATTTCTTTGACAATTATGTGGATGGCATGCGACCCCGAGCCTCCAAGTGCAGCCAGGTCCTTCAATTCTTCAAATTAACATCACTTTGCATGACGTACGCAAGAGGAAGGCCTCCACTACGTCGGGCCATGCTTGGTGCCAGCCTCGAATTGAAAGGGTTTTGGGGGTTTCCATAATTTCTCCAATTTCACTTCTTTCAAAAGGAGTCGGCCATCAGATGAGTCACTTGTGGGATTCTCTCCCAGCTTCCAACTTCATGATCTCAAGATTAGAGTTTAAACACGCGATTCAGAGAAAGCAAGCCCCTACGGGAGGAATTTGTCATATCACCGTAACTGTTCATAATTAGTTATTAATACATGAACAGTGAAGCAATCATGATCTTTTAACACACACGACATTCATAGACCCCCCCCCCCCAGAGCCAGAGGTACTTGGATGGCATAGAACATGATGCATGGAAAGATCACCATGTTCCTCTATTATAGGATAATATAGTCTCTGACACGACTCTGAGCCAGAGAGAACAGAGCGTTCTCCAATAAATTGTTTGGTTAGAAACAGACAGGTACAAGAATATATTCCCCACCCACGAGCCATGATCCAGCAGGGTCAACTAAGTTGTCTTCGGACTTCCCAGTCCCAGTGGAAATACCACTGGGCTATAACACAAAATAAAAAGTTGTCTTCGGACTTCCCAGCAAAACACCAAGAGCAGTTCGTGGTTGTCGCAGCCACCATGGGGGTTCATCCTTGCTCTGACTGCCACGCAGTGCGCTTGCTGTTAACTGAGAAGACGTTCTTGATGAGCAAAAGCTCAGATGAGCAGAAGCCGTGGCCACCATCACCCAAGGGCAGCAGCAAGCGGGAAGCCACCATATGTTTACCTTCCAACCCATGCGCAAAGCTCTCGGTCAGTGCTTCTTGTCTTGGGTGTAGATGTAGTCGAGGTGGGCCTCAAGGGTCCTCCTCATCATGCACTCTTCGACCCCGCAGCCTTCTTCAGTGGTGGTAGCCTCCGTTTGCTCCTCTGGGACGGCAACCTGAACATGGAGAGCAGATTTAGACCGCGTACCTCAGAAGAAGGGGGAGGAAAGAGAAAAAGAAAACACAGATGGGCATGGACGCCCACGCTGGGGTGAATCATGGAATGACGAAGAAGGCTCAAACATGAAGGGTGGAAAGGGGTGATGGGAATACGAACCAGGGGCTGTTGGGTCACCTTGGTCTCTGCCGGCACCGGCCGGGCGGCCTGCGTAACGGAGACGAAGAGGACGAGGCCCAGGACGAGCAGGGTGAGGCTTGTGCTCTTTGACATGATTCTGTTCTGATCTTTAGGGGATGGAGAGAGAGAGAGGTCAGAACACGAAGTGGCAATGCTGGTGGGGAAGGTTTAGGAGCAGCACCGGCCTTTAAATAAAGAGGGAAACGAGGTTGAGGAGGGTGGTGGTGGTTAAATGAGGACGAACCCTTCAGAAATTTGTTTGAGATATTTGTGTGGATGATTTTGATAAGATTCTGTTTGTGAAAAAAGGGGTTGGATTATAATTAAATAGAAACCCTCTTTCTGTCTTTCTAGAGAACTATATCTTCTTCTTCTTCTTCTTTTTTACAAGGTCAAGAGAACCATATATATCAAAATTGTCTATCTTAATTGCATAGATACTGTTGTCTTAAAGGAGAAACGTCTGAAAAGAGCCTTCTTTTCAAAGCCTTGCCTACCGTTCGGTTTCAGATTGCAGGCAGCGAGCGTTCCAAGATGGGATGGCACTTGGGTTTTGATAAGATTTAGGTACCTGCTTTTGTCTTGGTTATGTCTTGAGAAGGCCATCGTTTCCTTGTCAACCACCTTGGAGTGTGAGTTTTAAATTGAATCAAACATGTTCGATAAAAATAATGGTGTAAAATATAAAGCCAACGGACATAGTTCTAGAATAAAATCTTGCGTCAGTGTTGGTGCTTACCTACTGAATAGACGTAATGGTCTCCTACGCGTGTGTACGCTGTACTGTGAATTATTTTGTAGCTCTATCTCCTTATTTGAGCTTAATATCATATACATATACCTGTTAAGATCATGTGAAGTTTCCTTGCTGCTTCCTGACAAGCCCCACCCCTTCCCCCACACCCCAAAAAATATATATATAAATAAATAAATAATTGCAGCTTGGTTTACTATAGTTTTACATTGTAGGAATCGGGAGAGATTTTATACCACTTGGAGTTGGTTCACGCTTAGAAGTCCTTAACCATGGTTGTACCTAACGTTTACTATAAAAAGCTTTGGTCTACTATAGATTCGGTTATCTCATCTCTTCTATGGAGCGATTTCTAAGGTTCTCATATCTACTTCTTGAGTTTTACTTGTTGCCCTGTTATAGAGTTTTAATGTTCTCATGGGATTGCTTACGCTCTTTTGGTGGGTATTGATAACAGCAAGCATCAGTGTATATGGGAATTGTGCCTCGAAGGGTAGCTCAGTGGTGGACTATTCTGTTGCACACTTGTGGTAAGGGCTCGAGCCCCAATTAAGCTGCGCTTAAGCGCATTTTTAGGGTTTTTTCAAAGGCAGTGCAGCAATATTTTGGGTGTTTTTAAAAGGGTTTGTAAATATTTAAGTTGTGGTGTTGGAGGTAGGATTCGATCCTGAATGATCTCTTTGGTGTACGCGCACTCCAATCTTAGCCACTGGGCCAGCGTAATCTTAAAAACAAAGAAAGCGCATACATGGGTATTCTTCATAAGGCGCTGTCATGAACATATGAATCGACTACACGAAACAGTACCTATCACGTCACAGATGCACCAGAAAGCTACGTATTAGTCTACATTTATGCGTCTATCTTCTACTTAACCAAGAAAACCCGACGTCCAAAGGGTCACAATCATCACTGGACTTGAGGGTACCTGTTTTCCCTTGGCATCTCAGTTGCCTTGGGCATCTTCATCAAGATTTCAGGTGTCCAACTCCATGAGAAGGATCTAACACTGGTCTCCCACCCTTGGTGCCAAGGCAGACGACCCGGTGGTGGTCGATCGGTTTAGTTGCCTCATCCGATGATCTAAGATGTATGCTTGTTTAGGGCTTTTGCATTCAATGCCTTGTTATGAAGATCTCTGTTGGTCTTCACTCTTGGTGCCAAGGTAGACGACGCAGTGGTCGGTCAATTTGTCTGCTCCAATCTATTAACATATGAGTAGCACTTACTGCACAGTTACCCCTCACTGGCTCTTGCACAACGGGACATCGTCTCCGGAATATGTAAATTGTTTTATTTTTTTGATCAGGTATAATAGCTTTTAACAACTCAATATCATAAGAAGAGTAGGTTTAAACCTAACAAAAGCCCAAACAGTGGAGAACTGTGTTGAGAATGGACACTTTTGACTTCCAAATTGGGCAAAATGCTACTTAGGGATCCATCATCACTTGAGCATAGTTATGCATATCTAGAATCTTTTTTTTTAATTAAAAGGCAAGGGCGGCGCCCATTTTATTTTATTGATAATAAAAAGCTGAAAACTGGAAGCTTTCGTCAATTCCAAACGGATTGGGCGAGGCCAAACAAAGGGGCCAACTCAAAAAGAGAAATCTAATATGAACCTGAATCATAGGATTTTTTTTGAAACTCTATCGATATTTGGTCTCATGAGTAAGTGCGTCGAATAATAGTTCAAGGGCGAAGACCTAGACGTCAAGAGCAACGCTCCTGAGAAGCACATCTACAATCAACATCATGTAACATCGATGTCACAAGATTTCAGATGAGCATGTTAGAATCCTGAATGCCAACTGAGTAAAGAGTAGTCTCGAGACCCAGTCCATTTACCTATTCATCCAACTACTTTATTGGGCCTAGGATAGACCCATATAGCTTGCAATCCCTGTTGTTGTGTAGATTAACATACACAGTATCATATGGCTATCTTTCTGATCTGTGCGTGTTGGCAAAAACTTTTAGCTGTAGATCGCACTTGACTTCTACTTTTAATGTGTGAAATATACATTAAAGGGTAATAATAATAATTAGTGTTCGGTACTTGCAAAGAAAACAATGTTCTTCAAGAAAGTAAGTTTAGAAGCTGGTAGAGTTAGGTTCATGGTTGAAAGCTAGAAGCGAAGGGAAGTTGGCCACCTTCCCAAAGCTTGAAAGTTAACTAGGTCAAAACTTATAAAACTTGGTGAGTACTTCAAATTAGAACCCGCCCCAAACACGACCACATGTGGGGGTGGCGGTGGTGTTCTCAACCGTAGTGAATGGAACAGATCACTGGATGTGGGGGCACGGAGTCGTCCCCCGGGCGCCTTCCATCACATGGAATTGGGCTCGATCTGATTCATGTGGGCTTCGGACCACAAAACCTTGATTGGCCGATTTGATTGATCACATTGTGGAATTATAAAGCTCACCGGAGAACATGCATGCCCTTGATCAAGTACTATCAAAAGCCATCTCATTGGCTTCAGTTTGGTCACTCCGTGTTGAACTAATCATCTCCTTGTTCAGTATGTTATCTAAGTCGTTGATGACCAAGATAGTGATCCATCTCCTTGTTTTTTTTTAAAAAAAATCCATCTCGACGGCCTAATTCGAATGCCTGTTATCAGTGATGTTTTTTTAAGGGAAAATGCTGGCTATTCTGATTTCCAGATACCATGATGCTTGGGAGCAGACACAAGCATGGATGGTGGGGCCCGCCTTGATGGTGTGGACCCACTTTCACTGTGTCTGGTGTCCGAATATCATGATACCCGGGCATCCGGATAACTAGCACCTCTCTTTTGAGAGAGATTTTGTGCACTTGTGCAAAGTATATAAGTGTAAGCCACATGGGTATTTTGCCCATGTGGCATCATGCACATAGATTTTTTGTCCATGTGGCACTATAAAAATTGGTGCTACATGAGTAAAAAACTCATGTGAATTACACTTGTGTACTTTTTGAAATTGTTGGATGCACGGTGCTATGATGCAGAGTTTGTAGTCTCCTTGTGTTGTCCACGGTATGGCCATCTGAGAGACGGATGTACGTACCTTCTGCATGCATTGATCTCTTCAAATTTAATGGAGAGCTATATGAAGATTTCTCTACATGCGTGAATGCCTACTTATTGATCATTAGGTCAAAGAAGAGAAAATATAACATCATTTGGATTCTTGACACTCAAAAGATCATACATCCAAAGATGCAGCAAAGCTGCATGGGGGACGTTGAATCTTGTGGCAACTGGCAACAGAGACAATGAGAGCTTAATGATCCGAGCAAGTACAGACCCACATATTTGTTTTGCATTCGTAATAATATGAGGGTTGAGCTTTTGTCAATAAGTCGTGTCCAAAAAATGGCCTAGTGATTATCTCTCTCTATATATATGTATATTAAGATTGTGAGGTCGAAGGTTCAAATCTCATTAGAAGCTGGAATACAAGAAGTTTATAAATGATAGCATAATAGGCTAGCTAATTTCCAACCAAAAAACATACTTGCAAATTGTCATGGCTCAACAAGATACAAGTTTTTGTCTTTTGAGGGAGATAATAGATTATAAATATATGAATAAAAGCGATCGAGTAGTTTAAACTATAACAAGCATTCTTAATTTAAACTATCTGATATGAAACTCCGTTCAATTTGGTTTCAGATTAAACTTATGTTATCCATTTCTTGTCCGAGCCCAAGGTAGACCAGAAAGGCAATCCTCATCATCTTTAATTTGCTGCTGTGAGTTATCTTAAACATTTCTCTTGAAATAAAAACATATATTAAATGCTAGGCATAAGCAGCGAATCACAGAACTTTGAATGTCTTCAGACGACGTCCGGTACTTTATACGCAACTTGATATCCACATTCACTACTAGAAAAGGAACATACGTAGACGGCGTCTACAAAAATGACAAAATCGTCTACAAATCTTTTTACAGACGGCTGTACAGCTGTCTACAGAACCGTCTACTAAAACTCCGTCTACGAGAGTTAAGTAGACGGCTAAATTAAAACCGTCTACAAAAGTCCTATATGTAGACGGCTGTTATAGCCGTCTACATTTGTTTTGTAGACGGTTATTAAAACTGTCTACAAAAAAAATATATGTAGACGGCTGGAGCTGCCGTCTACATATAAAATATATGTAGACGGTTTCTGAAACCGTCTACATATGTTTTTTTTTTTTTTAAAATCTATTTCCTCTTCCCCTTCCACTGCCGGAGCCCGCCATCTCCGCCCACGCCGGCGGACCCAGCCTCCCCTTTGCTCTTGACCTTTTTACTTCCTTCAGCTCCGTTCCCCACAGCTCCTTCCATGTTGCCGCCGCCCGCTCCGCCGGTATCCGCCTAGGTGCTGCTCCGAAGCGCGCCCACCCCGGCCACCCCTCCCCCCACTGCTGCAACCCCATGGCCCCCAGCCACCCCTCCCCCCACTGCTGCTCCCCCATGACACCCGGCCAGCCCTCCCCCACCCCGACCGGCCCTTGCTGCTGCATCCTGCCCGGCCGGCCCCAATTTGACCCCTGCCGCCACATCCTCCCCCGGCTGCTCCCGTCTTGCCCCTGCCGCCACGTCCCCCCCAGGCCGGCCCCGTCTTGCCCCTCCCCAGTTACCTCCCTGGCCTCACCTTCGCCGCCATGGTTGCCGCCATCACTGTGAAGGTCCTCCCCCAGCGCCACTGCAAACGTCCTCCCCCACCGTCAGCCCCGTGAGATGGCTCGCCTTCTCCTCGCTGTCGTCGCCCCCGGCAGGGAGAACCATGGCCTGGCGGAGGGAAGGGGAGGAAGGGGCCGCCGCTCCAGAACCATGACCGGTGGAGGTGGTGCCGCCGCTCCAAGACCAACGCGACCCCGCAGTCTTCGTCGACTTCTGAGATTTGGCGCCCGGGGGAGGGGGGAAAGTTAGGGGATTTGGCGCCCGGGGGGAAATTTAAAGGGATTTGGCGTCCAGGGAAATTTTAAGAGATTTGGCGCGGTTGGAAGGGGGTATATTTTCGAAATTTTGCAATTTGGGGTGAGAGATATTAATGATTTATTATTAATATTTAAAATATTAAGATTTTAAAATATGTAAATTTATAAATAAAACTATTGATATAATATATATATATATCAAAATATAATTTTAATCTATTAATATAAATGTAAAAATTAAGTAGTATTTAAATATAAATTTATAAATAAAGATGTACAAATCTATAATATTTACATATAGATATATGCATGTGGATATAAATACATAGATATATACATATACACATATCGATATATACCTACATAGATATTTGTCTATATATATTATATAAATATCTATATATATATATATATATTATATATTAATACATATATATAGATATTTTTATCTATATATAGTATTTAATATATAACTATATATCTATATATTACATAAATATCTATGTAAATATAAATATCTTCATATATATAATATTTCATATGTAGACAGTTTATAATATATTATATTATTACATATCTTGCTACTTTAAAATCATATATATACGTAGATGCTACATAAGTTATATCAATATTTGTAGACAGCTACAATAAAGTCGTAACATAAAGTGATTGTCAAATAATCACCGTCTTACTGTAACAAATGTATCGATATATAAATGTATTATCTATGTATTATCTATGTATAATATAGATATATATATATATATATATATGCATAGATATAGATATAATACTAAACTATATATATTAATATATAAATATATAACATTTAATATATGTGTTATATATATATAACATTAATGTATTACGCATAGAATATAGATATATATTATAACATTTAAAATGTTATCATTATAATGTATAATTTTCCTATAGTATTCATAATCAACTACGTATAAATAATTATTCTTTTAATCATTTTATCTTAAAATTATTTTAATATATAAAATTTGAATCTTAAGTTTTGAATTATTTATTTGATGAGTATAATTATATATAGAATAATTACATATAAATATTTATGTAGACGGCTTCTTACGTGTCTACATATGTTAGCTAGACGGCTTCCCTAAAGCCGTCTACGTATTACGATTCGTAGACGGCTATACATGAACGGCTTTCTTAGCCGTCTACGAATGAATGATACGTAGACGGCTTCTGAAAGCCGTCTACATATCATTCATTAGTAGACGGCTGGAAAGAGCCGTCTACAAATGATCTTTATGTAGACGGCTTCGATTTTTAGCCGTCTATATATCCCACATTTTTTGTAGTGATTATATATCCCTGGATCACTTCCACATGACAGCCATCAGCCCACTTGTAGTGTTTTACGTGGACACATGCCATGGCGTGCAAGGTGGTGAACAGGGAGGGAAGAAGTTTAGAGGAGTCATCACACAAGATGCAGCTCCCCACTCTTCCTTGTAAGTTGGGTTCAACGACACGTGGGATTAAGGATTTGCCAACCAGTGAAATCGCCACAATTTGCTCTCCCAAGAGCTTTTAGCTACAGTTAATGCATAATCAATTGCAATAGAGGAGAGAAGGGCAACATCAATTTCCATGATATTTTATTCTTATGGCTTTAAAGTCTCCGAATTAAGAACTAACTTTTGATATTATTTCATGCATCTCTCTCTCTCTCTCAGAGAGAGAGAGAGAGGAACCGAGAAACATAAAGACAACTTAATCCTCCAACAGTTTCCACCAGGTGTTTGAGGAAGATGAGATGGATGGAACGAGTGAGTGCATTAATATGTACTTTCTGGCTTAGACTTGTGGCCCATGCATCTTCTTACATTGAGTGTCTAATATATATGTGGACCAGATGTTTCTTTACAGCTGCAACTATATATTAAAAGGTTACTTGTCTCCAACCAAATCTGTACTGTGCGGAATTTGGCACCAGCCTTTCATGGGGTTTGAATCTTGCACATCCTCATGTATATATGGTAGAGAGTATTAACCAATGAAGCCACTCCTTCTGTTTGGTTATTTGTAAAATAAATTCATAAGGAAAATATTTTTCAAAGATTAACTTTTACATGAAAACGAAAATGGCAATTGTTCATTTGGTTGTTAGGTAAATATACAGTTGTATGGAGGGGTATGAGATCTTATGATCCACGTAAATGAGAGAGAGTCATATACTCATTGTGTACTAACATTATTCATCAATTTTTTTTTTATTTTTTTTATTTTTATTTTTTATATTTTTAAAAATAAAAAAAAATAGATAATATAAAAAATAAGTACTTTGACAAAGACAATTTAAAGTAGGAGAAATAAAATAAAAACACAATTTGAATGAATAGTCTATAGATATTTAATAAAAAATAAAAATTAAATTAACTAATAAAAATAATTAAATTTAACAAAGATTACTTAAGGAGTGGTAAAAATAAAAATATAACTTACGTGAATAGTGCCCAAACCATGTAACTGTAGCACCCTGCTACAGCCGTCGCAACAACATTTGGAAAATGGCATCCACGCAGTTTGCGCAGATGCCAAAATTTCAGGATTTGTGTGATTTAGTTTTCAGATTTTACTTTTCAGTGATACCAAATGATATAAAAATTAAAGTTTTCCTGAAAAGTATTTCCTAACTCAACTTTTCCCCTCAAACAAACAGGCCCTAAGTGTAGCAACAGTTTTTAGGGGAAATATATTGAAAGTGAATTTTATAAGCCTTTAAACTTTTATGGAAAGGTTTGTCGTGCTATACCATGCTTGAGATTTTATAGTCCTCAAACACAGTCAACAGAGGCACCCCAACTCGATCTGTCCCATATAGCAAGTATTCTCCAGAGCTTGCTATGTCTTCTCGAGCGAGAAGAAGAGGAAGGAGGGGACAGCGACTGGGTGGCCTTTTGGCATCCTCCTAGCCAACGCCATCCTCCTTTCAGCCTCTTAGAACCTCCTCCTCTCCATGGGTGTCTAGTACAAATGCCGTTATCACCGCCCCATCCATTGCACCCTAGCTTGCCCTCTATGCCTCTATCCTTTGTGGTGGGCTCTTCAGGCTGCTCTCCGTGGCTGCAACTCTAACAGTGGCCATGTTGTATTGTACTTAAGATTTTAGGGTCCTCAAACACAATCAACATAGGCACCTTGACTCGGTCCCATAACAAATGTTGGGAGCTCGCTACGTCTTCTCAAGCGAGAAAAAAGGAGAGGAGGGGAGAACCACGAGGTGACCTCTTGGCATCCTCCTCACCAACACCATCCTTCTCTCAGCCTCTTAGCACCTCCTCCTCTCCATGCATGTGTAGTACAACATTGTTGTTGTCGCCCCATCCACTCTACCCTAGCCCACCCTCTACACCTCCATCCTCTGTGGTGAGCTCTTCAAGTTGCTCTCCATGTCCGCACAGTGGCCATGTCATATTGCAGTACTTAAGATTTTACGGTCCTCAAGCACAGTCAACATTGGCACCCTGACTCAATCGATCCCACAACAAATCTTCGAAGCTCGCTACGCCTTCTCGAATGAGAAGACCACGAGGCAGCCATCTGGCATCCTCCTTGCCAATGCCATCATCCTCTCCGCCTCTTAGTATCTCCTCTTCTCCATGCATGTCTAGTACAAATACCATTATCTCCGCCCCATCCAATGCACCCTATCCCGCCCTCTATGCCTCCATCCTCTATGGTGGGATCTTTAGGTTTCTCTCCATGGCCGCAGCTTTGGCGGTGGCCCTCCCTCCATGGCCACCACATGGATCATCGTCTTAGTGTTGCCAACCTTTGTCGGGAAGTTCCAGTGGGTGTTGGTGAGGGAGGGTCTCCGAGCCACTATCGACATTGCATGGATTGCACTCTAAGTGCTTGTTTGGGAGGGGAACCTCATTGCCACCTTCTGCACTGTCATCAGCTTATCGCCCTCCTCTATTAGGAAGACCCCGTAGTAGCCATTGCCTCCAGATTATCGTTAGCTTCCCCCACCTCTTCTGATAGACTTCTCCATTATTTATCTCTCTGAGGGACAAAGCTTCCCACTAACTTGTGTGCGAACACTGACATCTACATTGCCAACCACTTGAGGACTATCCCTCATTGTTTCGGCTAGACGGTTCTAACTAGGCACAGCATAACAATGTAAAAATTATTATTTGGAATGTATTTCAATGTTCTAGATTTGTCATATCCACTCTCGTTTAAGCATTTTGGCATCTTAATTACTTTGAAAGCCAATAATCACCCTTTTTTCCTGACAAAGATATGTCGGCATGAAGAATACTTCTCACACTCTCCAGTGTGCCCAGTGTGTGTGTGTGTGTGTGGGGGGGGGGGGGGGGGGGATAGCATTACCCCTTTTAGTTTGATAAATATGTTGCACCTTGTGTCAATGTGTATATAAGTATATATGCACCATTGGGGTGACATCAAAGAAAGCGTGACCACATTATTCCTTTTCCTCTCTAATGACAGGATTTATCACATAAAGATTTAAAAGAAATGTATACAAAAGAAAGAAAGGATTTTAATCAAGGTTATTCAAACATATATCTCTTTGTTTTGGAACTAATTAAGAGGCAGCTACTTGTAGAAGAAAGAGAGAAGAACAACCTGCATGCCTAGGCCTTGTACGTTGTTGTATCTCTCTCACCACCTAACTTGCAAGCCTCGCAGAAGAAAGAGAGAAAACAAAACGATCATACAAATCTTCTCGTACTTTATTTAGGGTTTAATTTAAAAATAGTATTATTTTAAAAAACAATTAATCAACTAACAGCCTAAAAATTTTAATTAGCAAAGAACATACTTTTGACCTTCAACCACTTAGTTGTTCAAAAAATTATAAAATATTAAAATTGGTCTCGGCATGACCGATGTCCATTGCATTCAAAAAATACAAGACCATTTCCTTTAGCTTTTTTTTATCTTTCTCTCTCCCACTCCCTCTCTCTCTCTCTCTTCTTCAAAGCCTCTCCTCTTCTTAATTTTTCTTTTTTCTCTTCTTAAAGAATCTATAAACACCAGAAACATAATTACTCATCTAATTTAGTTTCAAGATAATGAAAAAGAATATAAAATTGTAACAATTATGTAATAAAAATATATTTAGATATTCATATGCATAGAAACCTTACATCGGACTGTACATAAGTTGGTTTGACCTAGTTTATGTATAATATGTATAATATTTATTATAATAATACTCATAATAATTTATGCACAATATATTTATAATTGTTGTATTAATTTATGCACTTAAGATAGGTATAATATCATATCATAAGTGCGGGAATTAGCACTACAATTATAAATATTGTACATAAATATTACTTAGGTCGATGACATGGAACAAGTTCCAGAGGGTGCCATTCCCTTGCAAGAAGACGCTCAGGTTGGGGTGTCGACATCGTAGGAGATGGTCACTTCAATAGTGGCCCTAACCCATGGGTCAATCTTTGGCCGCCTTATGTTTACTATAGATTCCATTGTTTTGATGTTGATGCCCACATGCTTGTCGATTGTATTCCCGAAATGAGTGGGATTTGGTGGATTACATTTCTGGAACAAGTGGGATCTTGCCTACGTGCATGTGAGTATCAACGCCCAGACAATCGAGTTCGTAGTCAACATAAGGTGGTTGGAGATGGACCCACAAGTCGACACCACTATCAATGTGACCATCTCCTACGATATCGGCGCCACCAACTTGAGTGCCTTCTTACAAGGGAATGACACTTTTTAGAACTTATTTCATATTGTCGACTTGAATAAGGCACTGTTCAATGAACCATATATATCTTATCATAAGTGTAGGAATTAATATTACAATTATAAATATTGTACATAAATTATTATAAATATTATACATAAACTAGGTCAGATTGCCCATGTACACGCTGATGTAAGGCTTCTATGTATAAGTTGAATATCTGAATACATTTTTATTACATAATTGTTACATATCTTTTCCATTCTCTTGAAACTAAATTAGATGAGTAATTAAGTTTATGGTGTTTATATATTCTTTAAGAAGAGGAAAAATACAAATTAAGAAGAGGAGAGAAGCTTTAAGAAGAGAGAGAGAGAGAGAGAGACAGAAAGATAATTAAAAAATAAATGAAAGCCCATATTAAGGTCACTCTTTTTTTTTAATGCAATAGAAATGGGTCTCCACAAGACCGATTTCATGCCGAGGCCGATGTCAATTTTACACGTTTTAAACAGTCGACAGTCAAAATTTGTTATTTTACTGATTAAAAATTTTAAGCTGTAACTTGACTAATTTTTTTTAAACAATGTTATTTTTAGAAAACCTTTTTTGACCATAAAACAGTCCCATCATCAAAATGCCATCATGATTTGTATCCATTTTCACGGGTTTCAAGTATTCTCCGCATATTGTAGATTTAGCTGTAATTCCAAGAAATATAACTGTTCGTTGATTTGTGACAGATACGTGCATATTATTTCGAGTGGAGATCCCCTCCACCCGCGGGTGGAGGGGACTCCATCAGTACAACGGCGGGTGGAGGGTTTTTTTGGGTTGACCTTTGTGTTTTTTTTTTTTCTTTTTTTTACCAGGGACTTCACCCAAAAAAACCCTCCACCCGCCGTTGTACTGATGGAGTCCCCTCCCCGCGGGTGGAGAGGATCTTCACTGCCCTTACATTCCATTACATCTGATTCTTAGCTGTTTCTTCTACACACAAATATCTATTTCTTTCAAGAAGTTGTCCTTTCAATGATTGAAAAAGCAATATTTATTTTGACTTATGCAAGTTGTAATATTGTTAAAATAGTCCTGAAGTTACCAAATGCTTATAAAAGACACTTACATTATAAAGCTGTCAATCAAAAGCTAAAAATATTTAAACTACTCATGAATGCCTTGAAACCCTTGTTCCTTAAAATTGCCAAAATGCCCTCAGAACCCTGAAATTTTGAAATAGTAATAAGTCATTCTCCTGCAACAAATATTGATGTGATAAACACAGTCTCATGTGCTAAGTCTATACAAAAGCGGCTAAGTTTGAGACAGGATGTGTAACATCGCGTGCTTTTCGGATCCTTGTGGATCATTCGTAGTGCGTTGTGGAGGTCATACGTTGACCAATGTGGCTCGTGAATGGTGTGCGCGTGTGTGTATGGGCCTTATCGGGCCGTTAGTGCAGGTTGTAGCACCCCTCGATCGACAGAGCGCTGCGTCGCGTTCATGTGACCGCCCTTGGCGCTGAACATGTGCATGTGCGCCACGTGGCGGGCATTGGGAGCTTTAAGTTCGGGAAGGCGTCACCCTGTGGCATCGCGTTCAGGTGGCGACGCATCGATGCATCGCGTTCCGAACCGCTATAAGTTTTAAAGAACCCCAGCCGGCAGAACTCTCACCACGTTCTGCTCAGCCGGGAAGGAACTGCTGAGGATTTCTTGGGCGATTTTGGGTGGAGAGCTCGGTTTTCGGCGAGGTTCGCTGTAAGGAGCTCGCGTGGAGCGTAAGGATCGCCGGGGAAGCATACCGCGCGTCTTCGCAAAGGTAGGTGAATTCTCCCCTTTCCGGGGCGATAATCGGGGGAAACGTAGGATTGATCAGTTTAATGCTTTATTCATGCTAGATACCATGCCTAGGATTTCATTAAAGCATGTAAATGATGAATTAAGGGTGGTTTGTATGTGTTTTGGGGTGTTTGGAACGAGAGAACCCGATTAGGGTTTCTTCCCTGCTAAAGCGACAGGGGAGGCTGTCGCGACCTGAAGGCGACGGGTCGAGCCGTCGCGTTCATGTCCTTAAGGTGACATGTCGGGCTGACGCCTTCTGAAGGCGGCCCAGGGGCCTGTCGCGACCTCAGTCGAGGGCTGTGTGTGTGCATGGTTACGTGATGTAATTATCCGATTATCGTGGTTTGATGTGCGTATTGATATCGAGCGATACATTGGCACTTGTGGTGCACTGAGTGCACGTGGTTTCTGAGATTAGCATAAAGAGTACGTAGTTAGCTAGTCGTATTCGTGGTTGCGTGGTGTTCACGCAAGCACTGTTAGGTTCACGTGTAGTGAACCATTGTTACGAGAGGTTTACGTGACGTTTCACGTGGTTTGTGTGTGACGTGCACGTGGTTTTGTGTACGTGGCGAGTAGTACGACGCCTACCGTGGTTACCTCTCTAGTTGGGTGCCCCAGGTTCTCTGTGAGCCAGGCTGTTAGCTCGGGGCTTGGTCCCGGTACTTGTGTTGTATCGTCGAGGTCTGTGTCGTCTGACCTGGACACCCTCACTCCTGTGTTTGAGTTGTACGTCCGACTGAGAGAAAGATGACAGTGGGACAGTGACTCTAGTGTTTGTTTTTAGTCACTTGTAGCACGCTCGTAGTTGGGGGTACGGACACCAGTAGTCGACACTGGTCCCCAGCTAGTCTTTTTTCCAGTGCCTCACTCTAGCGAGCCCAGGCCAGGGTCTCTAGAGGTGCTAGGCATGGGCCTACGATCGTGTGGTCCGCAGGTGGTGGTGTTTAGTTGGTCTCCACAGTTGCTTGACCTTTTCACGTAGAGCGGCAGCTGGACCTTCTGTCCGTGGCTACGAGACTGAGAGGTAGACCTGTGTTAGCTTGTCCGAGTCAGTCTCTGGTGTCGCGAACCAGTTCACGTGGCTCGTGTTTGGCGGTCTCTACTTTAGCTCGTACACTTGTACTGGTTTGCCGTTTAATTATTACAGTTGTTTTTTGTAGTCGGCAGACGGTGAATACTTTTACAGCCTTCATATCCTGCTTAGTCATTCTATAAATTGTTGGTACTGTTTACGGCTTTCGTACCTGTGTTTCAATTTTGCTCGATGTTGGGGGAGTTCTCTACTGAGCCAGTGACTAGCGAGGCTCACACCTACTCCCACAGGCGAGGGCGAGGAGGACGTTTCTCGACCGTCGTCTAGTTCAGAGCCGCGTCGTAGCGGTGCAGGGTCAGTACCTCCAGCAATGTAGTTGCAGCAGTGTAATTGTAGTAGTAGCAGTGTAGCTAGTTGTTTACCTCTTCCAGTTGTACCTCGGGGTATGCCCCAGTCTCTTGTACTCTCTTTCAGTTTTGTGGAAATATGACTATGTAAACTTGTGAAATATATATAAAATTGTGTGTTCCTTTGTGTTTACACGGACTGTGGTGTGGTATCCCTTGCGAGACTTTGGCCCGTTCACGGGAGGCGGACTCGGATCAAGTACGTTATCGGTTTAACGGGCTTGGTCGAGGTGTTCCGTCACAGTTGGTATCAGAGCAAGGTCCGTGTTAATATAAAGGAACTAGAAGGTTACATAGCCTTATTTCGGTCTTTGTATACTGCTGGTAGGGACCCTGGTTTCTGATAATTTGTTGTTGTGCTTCTATTTGGCATTTTGCTTATGCAGGAAATTTCTGAAATGGCTGATAGAAGAGATTGGGGTGGTGGAGGAGATGATCCAGAGGAGAGCACTCAGCGTATGATAGAGAGGATCTGGGAGAGCCTCACTGATATTCGGAGGAGGATGGATCAGCAGACGCCAGTACCTCCGGTTGTCGTGCCACCTGGGGATGGAGAGACTGTACCTATAGTTCCAGTTCCGCCACCGCCAGGAGTGGAGGTGCCTTTTGTAGCACCCTTGCCACCACCACCAGTATTATTAGCAGAGGAACCAGTGATGCAAGTTGAGAAGTTTTTGAGATTGCAGTCACCTACTTACTCAGGAGGGCCGAATCCAGATATAGCAGAACACTGGGTCCATGAGATTGAGAGGGTCTTTACGACCATGAGGTGTTCGGCGACAGATAAAGTTGTGCTAGCTGCCTATCAGTTGCGAGGTTTTGCATTGGAATGGTGGCGATTGAAGATGCAGACCACCTTCGCAGGTAGAACAGAAGAGACTATTACTTGGCCGGAGTTTCTTGATGTATTTAACGATACATTCTTTCCGATTCAAATGTATCAAGTGAAGAGAGAGCAGTTTCGGACACTCCAGCAAGGTAACTCTTCAGTTTTAGAGTACCAGATGAGGTTTATGGCACTTAGCCGATATGCGCCTTATGTAGTATCAGATAATAATATGATGGTAGAGTATTTCATTAGAGGTTTGAGAGTAGAGTTGCAGGATGCAATAGTACCTCTCATGTGTAAAACATTGGAGTAAGTAGCTCAGATGGCAGCTACGTTGGAGAGGTCTATTAGGACTTGTCAAGCAGGCGAGTCAGGCTTAGGTAGTTTTCGGCTATCGCAGCAGTCCGTGGGTTTGAGTAAGGGTAAAGCACCAGCAGGACCTTTTTCATCAGGTTTTGGTAAATGGGGTCAGAAATTAAAGCAAGCATTTAAAGGTAAAGAAAGAGGATGGGGAGGCGACAGTAATTTCAGCAAGGTCGTGGTAGGCCAGAGGTGGAGGAGTCGCAGCAGAGTACTGCCAGATAGCCTATTATTCCTCCAGGATATAGATGTTATAACTACAATCAGCCGGGACATTTGATTCACAATTGCCCCTATCCGAGAGAATATGGGTATGGAAGAGGTGTACAGCAGCAACAGCAGCCTCAGCAGTTTCAGCAGTCACAGGTAGGTCGTGGCAGAGGAGTACCACAGCAGCGGGGAAGGGGCCGGGTTATGGCTATCATCCGAGCCCAGGCAGAGGCATCAAATATGATAGAAGGTATTTTACCTCTTTATGACTATTCAGCAAGAGTTTTATTTGATTCGGGTGCCTCTCATTCTTTTATTTCCGAAGAATTCCTACATTGTATGGTTCAACCTTTAGAGGAAAAGTCTTGTGAATTAGTTGTGGAAATTCCCTTGGGTGAGTTTTTGCTCACTTCGAGTTATGTAGATGAAGCTCCTATTGTAATCGAATGGAACCAGATGCCGGGTCGGTTGTATGCCCTGCAGTTGACAGATTATGATATTATTTGGGTATGGATTGGCTTGAGACTTATGGAGCAATGCTAGATTGCAGAAAGAAGAGGATCAAATTTTGTCATCCTAATGGTGCAGTATTTGAATATCAAGGTATGCCTTTTTTATACCTCTAAGTTCTAATTTCTGTAATTAGAGCTAGAAAGTTGATAAATGCTGGATGTGTGGCTTATTTAGCCTCGGTGAGTCTGGTAGAAGCTAGTCAGTCAGTTGAAGCAGTTCCCGTGGTTAGAGAATTTGCTGATATTTTTTCTGAAGATTTGCCTAGTTTAGCTCCACATAGAGAGGTGGACTTCACCATTGAGTTGCTGCCAGGTACCATGCCGATTTCTAAAGCTCCATATCAGATGGCACCAGCAGAACTTAAAGAATTGAAAAAGTAATTAGAAGAGCTGTTGCAGAAAGGGTTCATTAGAACGAGTCATTCTCTGTGGGGAGCACCAGTGTTGTTTGTGAAAAAGAAAGATGGAAGCTTTCGTATGTGTATTGATTATAAAAAGCTAAATGATGTGACCATTAAGAATAAATACCCGTTGCCGAGGATAGATGATCTGTTTGATCAGTTGCAATCGGCAAAAGTATTTTCTAAAATTGATTTGAGGTCTGGGTGTCATCAGTTGAGAATTAAAGAGGAGGATATAGATAAAACAGCTTTAGAACCAGATATGGTCACTACGAGTTTGTGGTTATGCCATTTGGTTGACCAATGCTCCTGCAGGTTTTATGGATCTGATGAATAGAATTTTTCATCCGTATTTAGACCAATTCATTGTGGTCTTTATTGATGATATTCTGATTTATTCAGCATCCGAAGAAGAGCATGCAGCTCATTTAAGATTTACCTTGCAGTTGTTAAGGGATAATATTGTTTGCCAAATTCAGTAAGTGTGAATTTTGGTTGAAAGAAATTCAATTGCTGGGTCATGTCATCTCAGCTAAAGGAGTAGCAGTGTACCCAAGTAAAGTGGAAGCAGTGATGAAATGGGAAGTGCCTAAGACAATTACTGAGATTAGAAGTTTTCTGGGATTGGCAGGATATTATAGGCGCTTCATACAAGATTTTTCTAAGATTGCTACACCCATGACCAAATTGACCAAAAAAGGTGTGCCTTTTGTGTGGTCCGGTGAATGTCAGAAAAGTTTTATGGAATTGAAGAAGAGGCTTACAACAACACCTATATTGACATTACCGGTAGGAATTGGTGGTTTTGTGGTATATGCAGATGCTTCAAGGAGAGGATTGGGCGCAGTGCTTATGCAGCATGGTAAAGTGATAGCTTATGCATCAAGACAATTAAAGTCAGCAGAAGAGAATTACCCCACTCATGATTTGGAATTGGCAGCAGTTGTGTTTGCCCTGAAAATGTGGAGGCATTATCTATATGGCGAGAGATTTGAGATCTTTATAGATCATAAAAGCTTGAAGTATATCTTCTCGCAGAAAGACTTAAATCTCTGTCAGCGCAGATGGATTGAATATTTGAAAGATTATGATTTCAGTTTGGCCTACCATCCGGGTAAGGCCAATGTTGTGGCTGATGCTTTGAGCAGAAAGGCATATGTAAGTCTGATGATGATCAAAGAATGGAAGTTGTATGAAGAAGTAATGGAGAACTCCTTGTATGTGCCCAGTAGTCAGCGACGGGCAGTACTAGCTGCTAGTGTTGTAGAGCCGTCATTATATTGGCAGATTGTGGAAGCTCAGAGGGCAGATGCAAATTTAGCTGAGATTGTGAAAATGGAAGGAGTCACTATTGATGATAATTGTGTGATTAGTCTCAGAGGCAGGTTATTTGTGCCAGCTGAGAGAGAAGTTAAGCAGCGAGTATTAGAGGAGGCTCATAAATCCAAGGACACTATCCATCCAGGTAGTACTAAAATGTACCACGATTTGAGGAAGCATTTCTGGTGGCCTCATATGAAAAAGGAAATAGCAGAATTTGTTGCAAGATGTGCTATCTGTCAACAGATTAAAGCAGAACATCAGAAGCCTGGAGGTCTATTGCAACCGTTACCCATTCCACAGTGGAAATGGGATGATATTGCCATGGACTTCGTAGCAGGCTTACCAAGAGTAGCTTCGGGACATAATGGAATATGGGTATTTGTTGACAGATTAACTAAGGTATGCAGATTAGTGGCAGTAAGTATGTCTTGGACAGCAGATAGATTAGCAAAGGTTTATGTTGAAAGAATTGTTCCACTGCATGGAATTCCGAAGACTATTGTGTCTGATAGAGATCCAATGTTTACTTCTGGTTTCTGGAGAAGTCTACAGAAAGTAATTGGCAATGAGCTGAGATATAGCTCTGCTTATCATCCCCAGACAGATGGTCAAATAGAGAGAACTATTCAGACGATTGAAGACATGTTGCGAGCTTGTTGTTTAGTTTGGGGAGGTAATTGGGAGCATCATTTGGGTATGATTGAGTTTGCCTATAATAATAGTTATCATACCAGTCTTGGGATGGCACCGTATGAAGCTTTATATGGAAGGACATGTAGAACCTCATTGAACTGGCAAGAAGTAGGAGAAAGACAGTTAGTGGGTCCTGAATTAATTCAGCAAACCACAGAAATAGTGAAACTTATTAAAGAAAAATTACAGGCAGCTCAAAGCAGACAAAAGAGTTATGCAGATATCCGGAGGAGACCACTTCAGTTTGAAGTGGGAGATTTTGTTTTCTTGAGAGTTTTCCCGAGTAAAGGTATTATGAGGTTTGACAAGACTGGAAAATTGAGCCCAAGGTATGTGGGACCCTTCCAGATAATTGAAAGAATTGAGGAAACAACTTATAGGCTGGATTTGCCAGCAGATTTTGCAGATGTCCATGATGTATTTCATGTTTCTATGTTAAGAAAGTGTATTGATGATCCAGCTCAGATAATCAGTTACCATGGTGGTGACCTAAGGCCGGATATGACCATGTCAGAGTACCCGGTGCAGATCACTGATCGAAAGATAAAGAAGCTGAGAAATAAAGAGATCGAGCTAGTTAAAGTGCGATGGGAAAATAGGTTGGGTGGTGAGGATACCTGGGAATTAGCTGAGGAGATGGCTAAGGGGTATCCATATCTGTTTGAATAAGCTTTTCTATTTCTTTTTAGATGATAGTACTTGTAAAAAACAAATGTGCATATTATAATTTTATATGTTTGAGTTGTGTTATGAATTTCGAGGTCGAAATTTTCTTTTTAGATGATAGTAATGTAACGTCGCGTGTTTTTCGGATCCTTGTGGATCCTTCGTAGTGCGTTGTGGAGGTCATACGTTGACCAATGTGGCTCGTGAATGGTGTGCGCGTGTGTGTATGGGCCTTATCGGGCCGTTAGTGCAGGTTGTAGCACCCCTCGGTTTTCATCCTGTCATCGCGACAGGAAGGGCTGTCGCGTACTTGAACGCAACAGAGCACTGCGTCGCGTTCATGTGACCGCCCCTGGCGCTGAACGTGTGCATGTACTCCACGTGGCGGGCATTGGGGGCTTTAAGTTCGGGAAGGCGTCACCCTGTGGCGTCACATTCAGGTGGCGACGCATCAATGCGTCACGTTCCGAACCGCTGCAGGTTTTTAAAGAACCCCAGCCGGCAGAACTCTCACACGTTCTGCTCGGCCGGGGAAGGAACTGCTGAGGATTTCTCAGGTGATTTTGGGTGGAGAGCTCAATTTTCAGCGAGGTTTCGCTGTAAGGAGCTCGCGTGGAGCGTAAGGATCGCCGGAGAAGCATCATACCGCACGCTCTTCGCAAAGGTAGGTGAATTCTCCCCGTTCCGGGGCGATAATCAGGGGAAACGTAGGATTGATCAGTTTAATGCTTTATTCATGCTAGATACCATGCCTAGGATTTCATTAAAGCATGTAAATGATGAATTAAGGGTGGTTTGTATGTGTTTTGGGGTGTTTGGAAGGAGAGAACCCGATTAGGGTTTCTTCCCTGCTAAAGCGACAGGGGAGGCTGTCGCGACCTGAAGGAGACGGGTCGAGCCGTCGCGTTCATGTCCTTAAGGTGACATGTCGGGCTGACGCCTTCTGAAGGCGGCCCAGGGGCCTGTCGCGACCTCAGTCGAGGGCTGTGTGTGTGCATGGTTACGTGATGTAATTATCCGATTATCGTGGTTTGATGTGCGTATTGATATCGAGCGGTACATTGGCACTTGTGGTGCACTGAGTGCACGTGGTTTCTGAGATTAGCATACAGAGTACGTAGTTAGCTAGTCGTATTCGTGGCTGCATGGTGTTCACGCGAGCACTGTTAGGTTCACGTGTAGTGAACCATTGTTACGAGAGGTTTACCTGAAGTTTCACATGGTTTGTGTGTGACGTGCACGTGGTTTTGTGTACGTGGCGAGTAGTACGACGCCTACCGTGGTTACCTCTCCAGTTGGGTGCCCCAGGTTCTCTGTGAGCCAGGCTGTTAGCTCGGGGCTTGGTCCCGGTACTTGTGTTGTATCGTCGAGGTCTATGTCGTCTGACCTGGACACCCTCACTCCTGTGTTTGAGTTGTACGTCTGACTGAGGGAAAGACGACAGTGGGACAGTGACTCTAGTGTTTGTTTTTAGTCACTTGTAGCGCGCTCGTAGTTGGGGGTACAGACACCAGTAGTCGACACTGGTCCCCAGCTACTCCTTTTCCAGTGCCTCACTCTAGCGAGCCCAGGCCAGGGTCTCTAGAGGTGCTAGGCATGGGCTTGCGACCGTGTGGTCCACAAGTGGTGGTGTTTAGTTGGTCTCCACAGTTGCTTGACCTTTTCACGTGGAGCGGCAGTTGGACCTTCTGTCCGTGGCTGCGAGACTGAGAGGTAGACCTGTGTTAGCTTGTCCGAGTCAGTCTCTGGTGTCGCGAACCAGTTCACGTGGCTCGTGTTTGGCGGTCTCTACTTTAGCTCGTACACTTGTACTGGTTTGCCGTTTAATTATTACAATTGTTTTTCATAGTCGACAGACGGTGAGTACTTTTACAGCCTTCATATCATGCTTAGTTATTCTATAAATTGTTGGTACCGTTTATGGCTTTCGTACCTATGTTTCGGTTTTGCTCGGTGTTGGGGGAGTTCCCTACTGAGCCAGTGACTAGCGAGGCTCACACCTACTCCCACAGGCGAGGGCGAGGAGGACGTTTCTCGACCGTCGTCCAGTTCAGAGCCGCGTCGTAGCGGTGCAGGGTCAGTACCTTCAGCAGTGTAGTCGCAGCAGTGTAATTGTAGTAGTAGCAATGTAGCTAGTTGTTTACCTCTACCTCGGGGTATGCCCCAGTCTCTTATACTCTCTTTCAATTTTGTGGAAATATAGCTATGTAAACTTGTGAAATATATATAAAATTGTGTGTTCCTTTGTGTTTACACGGACTGTGGTGTGGTATATCCCTTGCGAGGCTTCGGCCCGTTCGCGGGAGGCGGACTCGGATCAAGTACGTTATCGGTTTAACGGACTTGGTCGAGGTGTTCCGTCACAGGATGTATGAGGGTCTTGTCGATTCTCTCTCTTCTCTCCTATTTTATCACCTCTATGAATCAATCACATATACAGGGAAGTGTGGGCAGCAAGAGATGTTTGCATGCATCACGTCATTCATATAAATACAAAAGCAATATAAAAAGTCAAAAAGTACCACGACCATATGCTTCTAGGAAACATGATACATCAAAGAACTTTACTGCCAGATTAAAAACACTCTCATCTGTGCTACACTGTCATCCATTGGTCAATGTGAGACCATTTCGCCAACAGAAGCATACTTGCTAATCAAGCGTTCCCTATAACAATTGTTTGGTCGTACTATACTGCAAGCAAATGAGTACCTTTTATTGGACAGGAAATTACAGAAAAAATGGCATTTACCATTCCCTCATAGATATGCGCTTAAAAAGGATGAGAAAGTCCTGAATACATGAATAAATAAATACGAAGGTGAGAAAGCATAACAATGGCCAAAAATGAGGTGGGGTTGGGAGAGGAAAACCCTCGGCGTTTTTGACCCACCTCCACTAAACAAGTAGATTTTTAACATTTACGTCCAAGTCCGAACTTGTTATGTTCTTATGTAGCATGCTTCTCGTTAAATCCTTCGGTTCTTGTTATGAGAAAGTGATCCACTTTGTTTACAAGTCATCCAGGGTCAGAAGCACTTGCCAAGAGCGGCAGATTCTGAAGGGGTAGAGCATTCTCCTGCACGTTGCAATATCATAAACATATTGATTCCTGGGAACATGGCTTTAGATACATTTGGAATCATCATTCAAGCAACTAGTCTAGAAATGATATAACAAGCATATTTCCAATCATTCTGTCAAAGCAATCTACTATAGAAATCATAGATATTTATGCCACAAAGCCAGAAAATTCTAACCACCTGATACCTACTGAAATAAATTGAATATTTTTATGTTTTCCCTTAGAAGATGGTCCATGAATACAACAAAAGTTGGAAAGGGACCTAAACTTTCGGTAAGTTTGACGGTGGTAGTTCATATGTATGGTAGAGAAGCAACAAGTTAATGGTATCAGTACTAACTTTTGTGAGAGATTTCTCTCACAAAGTCTGATCGCCGAACCAACACTGTGCAGCGCTCCGTTCCTTTCCACACCTTCAAGCGGTGCTGGAGGTGGTGGCGTCCTTAACAGAGATGGCTGCCGTGATGCTGGTCATGCCAATTCCTGACGAACAACAGCCGGGCTCCGTCCACCGTCACCCAGCTGCGGACAGCATCAGGGAAGCCACCATATGTCTCCTCCGGCCGCCCCATGCACGTTAAAGCTCTCGATCAGTGCTTCTTGTCCTGGGTGTAGATGTAGTCCAGGTGGGCCTCCAGGGTCCTCCTCATCATGCACTCGTCTCCGCAGCCTTCTGCCGTGGTGGCTGCAGCCTCCGTTTTCTCCACTGCAACGGCAACCTGAACAGCATCAAAACACGGAGATCAGATTTAGACCGCCACTACTTACTCGGAAAAGAAAACTACGCACAGGTGGAGCATGGACCCTCATGCTGGGGTACGTGAAGGCATGGAATGATGAGAAAGATTTACTGAGAACTTTAAATTAAGCTGGAAGATGGGGGTGGGTGAAAGGGGGGCACGAACCAGGGGCTGTTGTTGAGTCATCGCCTTGTGCTCTGCCGGCACTGACCGGGCGGCATGCGTCATGGAGGCGAAGAGGAGGCCCAGCACGAGCAGGCTTAGGGTAGTGCTCTTTGACATGGTTATGCTATGCGCTTTGGGTGGTGGAGGTGCTCCGAGAGAGAGAGAGAGAGAGAGAGAGAGAGATGGGTCAGCAGGCGAGAGCGTTGATGCTGGTGTGATGGTTTTGGAGCGGCGCAGCCCTTTAAATAAGAGGGGGAGCTGGGGGTGTTTGGAATGGCCAAGAAGGAACAATTGGTGATCATTAAATGACGACGAGCCGCTTCGGATTGATGGAATGATATTAGACGTCCCAACGGTATTCATCTTAATTTCCTATCCTAGTCTGGTAATAATTGTTTGGCAAATGAGAAAAGAATAAGACTGATAAGGAGATATATAGGAATATGATAACTTATTTGAAGGAATAGATGTGATGATTTATCCCCGGATTTGCCAGACATATCCCCTTATCTCAAAAGTTTGGTCACAAGAAAGATAACTCTGACTTAAAATATTCTCATTGTTTTTAAGACATAACAACCCGAAATTAAGATCTAAGTACTTCTTAACCCTTCTTATCTAGGGGAAAAAAATATTAAGAGATGGTGTAGAGAAGAATCATATATATATTTACTGTCTAAATAAGATTGAGAGAGAGAGAGACCCTAATAGTGTATTTGGTTGTACAATTAATTAGATGTGCGGTATGCTTTAATTTGCATTGGATCTCAGATATGTGCCTCATTTTTCTCAATTTATTGTCAGTGTGCCCAACAATTGACGTTCAGATATCAGTGAACATTTGCCCACCACTTAAAAGAGTGCTAATTAATATCATCAAGAAACGCTTAAAATCCGGTCCAAGAACTTGCGCCCGTTATGCAAGCACTCACAAGGGGAGCGCACAAGGGGCATGGGTATTTGGGCTGGGTTCGAAGTTCTCAACATTTATCACATCATCACTGCATCAACACTACATCACTTTACACAATAGTTAATTTTTACTAGCTTTTACTTACATATCCACATCCTCTACTTGGTCATCAAAATGGAGGATCAAATGAGGCAATGCCCACATCATTTAACGTCGACTAGGGATCTCGTTTTCCATGACATCTCAGTTACTCTTAGTTGTCTTCATCAGACTTGAAGTGCCCAATTCCACGGTAGAGATCTCACTTGGGTCTCCAACCTAGGTCCCAAGGAAGATAACCTAGTGGCCTGGTTCATTTGTCTTTACAAATCTACATTGACTAGCTAAGGTTCCTTCCTATAAGAGATACTAGTTTTTTACTTGTCGGATGCACGAATAACATCAAATTATGATATTATGGTATTTGATAATGAAGAATGAGCAATAATTAACATATGAAGCATCATTAAAATATTGCCTGGTCTATATGAATTATTAAAGTTATAAAACATATATTAAAGTTATCTGATAATAACAAAGTGAAACATAATTTCATAAAATTTGTAAAATATATAAAATCACAGTCTTGATTTCTTTCTCTTGTTGCTTGACAATTGTATAGGAATTTCTTCTTCAGCTAGATTTTGTTGAAGATGATGTTTAAAATATTTCTCTTAAGTGGTGTGATGATACTCGTAGAACTTGAAATAGAGTAGTTTTCCTATGGAAAAAAATGTTAGGTTGTAAAATGTATGAAATATAATAAAAAAATGTGTACTATTTTTTTCTTATATTTGTACATTGAATTTCATGTACATTATCAAAATTTTGAGTTTCATCAAGTTCTTTCTCATTGTTTTCATGATCAAAATGTGCTGCAACATTATATAAAGAAATGAGAATATATCATGTAATTGTGAGAATAATTGAACAATGAAATATGCAATTCTAGGTAGTATGATAAGTCTATGCACATTTTAGTTAGATATGAAGCTTTTAATCATTTTTTTGGTCATTAGACATCTTTGTGACTATGTAAATCAGCTAATTTTTCTCCAGATTATATTCAAATATTTGTATTTTGAAGATAAATTTCTTTTGAAAAAATTGATATAACTCCTTGAGGAAAGAATCAATATCTCCATCCTGTAAAAGGGAACAAAATGTTATTGAATGACATACTATTTTTTGGGATATGTAAGTGATGGGATAAATATTTGATCAATACTTGCCCCCCCCATTGGCGGGGCGTCCGGGCTCATGCTCGCCATGATGGCGTGGTGTGGGGGACGCACACGCCCCGCCAATGGTGGGGCCCACTGTTGCTACTTGCTATAGCACTCTAAATATTTTATATTTGTTAGTTGCTCTCGAAGTTCTGATGATGATTAACACAAAAAACTCAGTAGCTTTTCGATCGAATGCTGAAAGAAGTTGATCATGTATGGTCAATAACTCTGACTTGGATTTTGTATCTAAATGCTAATTTTAGAAATTATGAAAATAATAATAGAATTATTCCTTGCATAGTAGGATTACCTTTGTCATGCCCCGCCAATTTAGCAGCGGAATAAATCGGGGAGGCATGAACAACGTGCATGGTAACGTAAATTGCGCATACATTCGCAAATATCAGAGCAACTAATGAAGAATAATTGCAATAAAACTCATCATTTTATTGATAATTCATCTAAACTATTACAACCACTAATTCAGAGCCAAAACATAGGGCTCAATGACATTATTACATTGGAAAAGAAATCTAAAGCAAATATCTAACTAGACTTTAAGGTACTAAGGACATTCCATCGCTATGACTCCAGGTCGCTCATCACTCCAGTCCAATCCCGTTGTTGTGTGTAAGGTCATCCCTTGACTTACCTGAAAACACAATAACAAATAACGAAGGGTGAGCGATAACGCTCAGTAGGACTTAATATCTCGTGTAAACAAGCATGCTTTAAGTGATTAATGTCTTGTAACGCAGGTTAACTAGAGGGAACGTTCATGTATGGTCAAGAGAGTAATAGTACAAGATAACATGTGAATGATAATAAATTTCTCAAGAGTATTGCAAAATTAGGATGGCAACATAACGAGATAGCGCGTAACAAGATAGTGCATAACAAGATAGTGTGTATCAAAATGACATGAAATAGGATAACTTGTATCATAGTGGTGTGTAACGAGATAGCTTGTAAAGAGATAGCATGTAATGAGATAACGTGTATGGTTGCACAACGGTGCACTAGTCGAGTACGACAATAGTCACTTTGGGACAGTAGCCGTTTAACGATAGTACAGTATGTCTGAATTCCTCAGACTATTGTATAACAGTCAGTGCTAGCACAGTAATAGCACCAAAATGATACAGTACGTCTGAACTCCTCAGACTAATAGTATAATGGTTAGGTGTCTAGCCAATATCGAGATAGTCAGAACCGGTGCAATGCAGAACACCGTCAATAGCCCCTGCAGGTATTTTCGGGTGGCTCTCTGCTCCCAGGACTAGATTGGAGCCCCTCGGACACTCTCCGTGCCCTGCACAGTATGCATTCAAGTCAGTAGGGTCACCGGACCCATATTATGGCGCTAGACAGTCATGTATAGTACAAGCAATGGGAGCCGCAACAGCTCAAGAGTCTCAAGAGAGTACTAGATGAATAGACGAGATAGTAAAGTGAACGTGAATAGATGAGAGTACAAGGATAGTAGATGAGATAGGGGTATAATCATAAAACAACGATAAACCACGTTAGTAACGGTTGCACAATACCAAGTCGGGTACCGGCAGTCAGGTAGAAGTCACATCCGCCCATTAGTCGTGCCGCGTACACGAGCCAGATGGTTCGGCGTGATCACAAGATAAGAGAGATCTCACTAAGGCCGATTGGATCGTACTGATCCCTAAAAGTGTAACAGGATTTAAAGGTACAACCAGCTCGTCGGCAATGGACGTGCGCCAAAGCCAAGAAGACTTACGGAGGCCTTGACAAGGAGTCCCTAGTCCAATCGAGAGTATTCCCGGTGGAGAGGTGGTCCATGTCAAGAGGAAAGTGTGTAAAAACGGGTCCGTCGTGCCTCGAGTGCTCGAAGGCCGAGAGAAATCGGTAACGGTAGATAAAATGCACGAGTAAAAACAGAAACAATTGTATTTAACGAAATAGGGTAATTTAGTCATTTATTTCGATAATTTACCGAATACATTATTGCATAATTTATCAAGGTCAAATGGCAATTTACAATGTTATGTGTGTGCAAGTGTAAAGAAATCTAGAGGATGTGACAAGTCGTGCAAATGTCATTTTAAATAATTAAATGTATATCATTAATGCCAATTATTAATTTACCAAGTCGAATCAATTATAACATGGGTTAATCATGGCTAATTAAGAAGCATATAGACTAATCAGCAGGGATATAAGCACAATTATCTGTTCTGGCCGAAATTTAATGAAGGCGATGAGGTGACCTGTCGCGATCAAGTCGTGACGGGGCGCTAGGTCGCGTTAAGCAACATATCGCGACGGGGTATCCTGTCGCGGTTCAGGTCGCGGTGGTGCGGCCTGGCGCGACAGGCGAACCGGCCAGCCTGGCTCGGTTCGGAATTGGGAACGCGGCGGCTAGGGCCGTCGCGTTCATGACGCGGCCTCAAAGCCGACCGCGACACTCCCGTTATCGCGGCGCATCGCGCCGTCGCGATAACATGGGCGGTCCTGGGGTTTTTTTCCCTTTTTCTCTGTGTGGACCCTTCTTGATACATGGTCAATATAAATTCAGTATAAATTCGTACGGTGATCCAAAAAGCATGAAACTAGTTTTAAACGAAAGTAGATATGTATATATATCAACATGCACGATTAATTTGAAAATAGTCAAGGTTTAGACATGCAATGATCATGTTACTTTTTGGTGACCTAAATAGGCGCAGTCAGTGTTCCAAGAATTATTCAGGGATGAATACATGACGAAAAATTACGAAACCAGTGGCGTTTGAAAGCTAAAAGGATGTAGTATTTATGATAATTTTAACATAATCTGAGATCAAGTATAAATGGGGTTCACAAGCAATCATGAAGGGTGGGGTGCATGTATCTGACAGATATTCAAAGAATTAATTCTCCCTCATGGGAGATCGAAATAGAACGAAACTAAGAGCGTTTGAAAGCTATTGAACTGTAGTATCATTGAGAATTTTCTCATAGCATGGGAACAAGTACGTGCAGGGGATTAGAGAAAACATGAGATTAGGGTTCATGGTCACAGCAGAGTTTCACGAATTAAATTCACCCAAATGGGTGAACGAAATACCATGAAACCATAGGGCTTTTGAAGAGGTACATGAAGGCTACCTAGGGTAATTATTTCACGATTTTAGCTTGAGAGATTGCCTACCTTTTTGTGCTGTAAAGATCCCAAGGTTGAGGGGTGACGAATTTCGAAGTTCTCCTTGCTCCAACCTCCTTCTTCTCCTTGCTCCAACCCTTCTCCTCATGCTCCAGAGCTCCAGCCACGAAAATGGGGTTGATAGGGTCAAATGAGAAGTGTATAGGGTGGTAATAGAGTCCACACAACTCCGAACTCTTCCCTTCTCTCCTAAATTTCGAAAATTCACAATTATCCTCTATTTTTCTACCATTTATCCACCTAATGGGTAGGGGAGAGGTTTAATTTCGTGGGTAATGTTTAGGATAGGATTAGGACTCTTATTAAGATATATATGAGTCATATTAGTGCTTTAATGACCCCTTTTTAATTAAGAGATAATATAGTTACGAATTTCTCTATTTAATTTAGGTCTCTTATATTTAACCCAATTGTTTCTCATCTAAATCCCAATTTTAGATTAAGATAGAGTCCTATTGGGTCAGACTAAGGTTAGGACTCTTTTTAAGATGGTTAAAAGTTAAAATATTCATTATCTTAACCCTTTTCTATTTATTAATATTTTAGGTACGAATTTCACTTATTTAATTCTCATCTCATAGTGGACTCTTCATAATTGGGCCCAAAACTTTATGCTAGGACCATTAGTAAAACCCATTACTAATTTGACTTAATGAGTATTGATTTAATTCCAATTATTCACCCGTTATCCTTATGTAAATCTATTTATCACACTTATTCAAGTAATTTCATATTTTTATTTTAATTAAATATTATTCATGCCAATATTTCTAACCTTCATCATTTGGTCTCTTACTCTTGGCCCAATAACTCGTGTGAGTTTAATTGTACAACCCATGTACTTACTTTACTTATTGGATTTTTAATTATCCTTTTATTAGAGAATTTATTCATGGGCCAAGATTGTCCATTGGTCCAAATATCATAATGAGCTATCATCCCATATTATTTAAAGTCTACCCACATGTTTATTTTTATTTATAATCCACTTTAGGTCATAAAATAATGAGTTCTTCGACTTATTCCTTAATTATGCTAATAAGTCGCATCATTTCTTAAACTAAGTCCAAACGATTTTTCTATGCCCAAATTTCATGATGGGTCATTAGGTAACATTATTTAAAGTATAACTACTATTTTTACAAAATTTTTATAGGGTTTTATACACATGCAATAATGATGTGTATCGTTTTAATTAATTGAATTTATTAATAGATAAAATTTCTATTTATCTATAATTTTTAATTAATGAATTTTCTGGGATATTACAACCTTTGTACAATAACCTTAGAATATTCACGACAGCAGTCACACCAAAAATTTCTTCCATCAGGTTTCATATTCTTTCTACATTTTTTTGGATGAGTTTCAAAATCAATTATAATTAGTTTCAATTTTTACGATTGTTGCCAACTTAACATATGTGTTTATCTACATTAAAAAAATTGTCAATGTCAATTTTAAATTTCTTTGAAACAATCAATTTTTTTAAAACATTCACTTAGCAAGCTTCTCGAATCTCATCTAGATATTTTCTTTAAGTCAATTGCAATAATCTTCTTTTATTGAATAAAAAGGTTGCACTAATATTTGCGAGATCCTTACTAAACAACTATTATCTCCATCTTGTAGTCTTCTTTGTGTAACATTTATCAAATCAAAAGTATAATATCGTTATTTTGTTTAACTATGCATACTTATATTTTGAAATAAATCTTTACATGTACTTATATTTCAAATTTTCTTGAATCTTAGTATTAGAAGATATTCTAGTGGTGAAGAAAGAATTTGTCAAGGCAATCATTCATGCATGAAAAATGAATTAAAATATTATAGGCATTTATTAAATATTTACCAAAAAACTAAGTATGATCGATTTTTGTAGAAGTCAACATAGATATCTTTCCATTTCTTAGTTTTAACTAAACGCAAAATACTTACAATGGGTCCTTGTCATTTTGTTTCTACATATTTGGCCATTTGAAAAGTAAAATTAACTCACACTACACAACTTAAATTTCTTCTCCTACACAATGAAAATTTTTAAACAACATTAGAAAGTGTATTTTTATAGTAGATGAAGTCATTAAAATTTGAACACACTTACTCTTCATCTTCCAATTGAAATGTGAATCTTTGTGTTTTTTTCCCATTGTTATCATATTCTATCATCTGTCCAATTGAAATCAATTCTCTAATCACATCCGAAATATGATGAAATAATAAATTTATTTATTTTCAAAAATAGATACTTATTTTGTATACTTAGAAGAGCAAAGTTTTAAATGTTACTTAACCAAGTATGTTTCATCAATATGTACTCCTGAAATAATGTCATCAATTGGAATAAAGTGAAATGAATGAAAAGACACTATAGCAACATCACATTCTTCGACATTTGTGAAATGAATGAAATTTATTTTGTAGGCGTGATGTGTTGTTCTATTATTTCCACTATTCTCATCAGTTGTAAAATTTATAATTATATAAACTTTGTCTTCATATAGTTGTGCCTTGAATTAGTTTATTAGTGTCTTCTTAACTGAAGCTTAAATCTTTCCACACTATTTTTTAATTTTGAAAGAAAATGAATGTTAAATGATAAATATGAGTACAAAAATCTATATTGAATGGAGTTACCTTTTCATCCATTAATAATAGCATGTCAATGTTATTGACTTCATTCAAATTGATGAACCTTAGAGTATTCCATAATGTTGAGATCTTTACTTTAATTCTCCAATTCTCTTTGAACGGAGTGATATCATCAATGAAATCAAATTGGGTGCCATAACCTATAAATTAATATGTAAAATGAATAGTCAAATGAATATTCATAATATATTAAAAAAAAGTATAGTAACAACACATTTTATAATGTTTATACTTTATAAGATAATGACAAATGGCATTTAATTTAATGAAAATGATATGACATTGGATTGGAGGATACAAACCTAAGTTAGATTTTGAAAATTTTCCTTGAACAATACATTGTTTGTAGTGTGTGTTATATCTCCATTGTTATCAATAATCAATAACGTTAAACATTTTTTACTTGTAACTCTAAAAACTGCAACATATAATTGTCTATGACGGAAAACTGGTTGTGGTAGATAAATACCTACATATGAAAGTAATTGTCCTTGACTATTATTTATGGTCATAGCAAAACACACGACCAATGGATATTACCTTCTTTGAAACTTAAATGGTCATTTTGTTTGTGATATAACTTTTGCTTCTATAATATATTTTCTCAATTGCCTAATCATCATTCATGCCCTATTGTACAATTCAACACTTCGCAATATTCTGAAATAACATGGCAGGAACTCTTTTTTTCAAATTCAACATGTGATTTGATATTCTAGAACATCTAAGACTATTTAAGAATTCAGATGTGTAAATATCATCTTGACTTTCAACGTTATCATATATCTTACAAATGCTACTAGAACTCAGATATGTTGTCTCTTCTCCTGAAATTTGAGAAAGTATATATTCATTGATTTTGTCAACAATATCATATTTAGGAGCAAAGATTACATGCTCTTTCTTGCATGTAATTTGCCTTCCATAAATTCTCTATCAAGGAAGGATATGCACTTTCCACTATAGTTGCAAGTGGATTGAATGTATCTTTGATAAAAAAAAATGCATCGAGTATTTCAATCACTAACTCTCCATCAATTGACTCTCTTAAATAACCATCACTAATTTTTATGATGCAATATGCAAATTCTTTCAATTCATTTGTCTGTGAATCTGAACTTCCTATATGAAGTCTCAAAGTTTTTGTTAATGTGTTCTGTAGTCTTCTTCCTTTTATAGACTCATGAAAAATATCCATTGAGAAATCCTTTGAGAAATTCGTTGAGTCTTCTTTTTCTTCAGCATGCATGGTTCCAAGACGTTTGCAGTGTCTAACGTTTGTTTCATATGAGTACCAGACACCTGCAAGCATTTAATGTATGGAAAAAGGTGTTAGGTAAGAAAAGTTGTGTGTTAGTCACCCCATATATTAATCTTCTTCAAACAATTTGCATTTTCGACTAACAATCTGCTATTCTAGGTAGTTATATTTTTATCTACTAGGAAAGAAAGGATCTTTCCATCACACACAAGGTAAGCAGTACTTATCTTGATATGATATAGCCTAAGTCAGAAAAGTAGTGTCTACTGCATTTAATTTTCGAGGACTTCAAGTTTTAAAATACTTCAATTTACGCACCAAAACTATTTTGAAAGATTTATCTACTTGTAATGATCAAGTCAATGGACTAAGTGTAAAACATCAATAATCGGTGCATAATATAAGTATTGAACACTTAGTTCACCAATCGATGAATTTTAAGTTAGATGAACACTGATGGGAATGTAAATAACATTAATCGGAAGAGTAATAAATCTTTGTTCACCAATCAGAAGAATATTGTATCTTTGTTCAGTAATCGAAATGTTTATAACACTAATCAGAATAAGGTTGAATATTTTTTCACTAATCAAAATATTTATAACACTAATCAAAATGATATTGAACATTTGTTCACTAATCGGAGTGAGTATAACACTAATCGGAACAAGGCATGGCTTGTACTTACCAATCAATGTGTGAATAACACTAATTATAATAATATAAGATAAGTGTTCACTAATCGATATATGAATAATGTTAATCAGAATGAAACTCATATTCACCGATCGATGCAAAGTGTTTTAGTTTATAGTCAAAATGATATTCATTAATCGGAAGGCTTATAACACCAATCGGAGTGCTTCAAGATAAATGTTCGTTAATCGGAAAGCTTATAAGACCAATCAGAGTGATATTGAACTTTTGTTCAGTAATCGAAATACGATGTCTTGACTAATCGAAACATTCGCTTAATCAGTAACCAGAACAAATGTTGAATGTCAATCGATATGAACTTTGTTCTCTAATCAAAATGAAATAATTTGTTCTATAATCGATATGAACACAAAACAATAATCGATATAGATTTAGAAAATATATGAAATATTTGATATTGAGTTTTGAATAACTTATTTTGGTGATTCTTAAAGCAATAATTGCACATTTATTTCTTGTTAACAAATTTAATGAAAATTGAATGTTAATCATTATTATTAAAATATTATCAAATATATCATTGATAAATAGAAAAATATTATAGATATGTCGTCTTGTTTACTTCTATTTGAAAATGTGAATATTTCTCTTTTGTCACTACAATAATAACTTTAACGAAAATTCTTTTATAATATTTTTTGTCATGGGAGTAACACCATGTTGCGGGGATGGCATGCCTATAATTTCTTTTTATTTACTAGTGATATATTTGATAATATTTTGACAATGATGATATACTTACAATGTTTAAATGGGGAAAAAAAAACAAGTCCCCAACAACTTTGAGTTGAATTTATATATGGATATATCAAACCCCACATTCATTTCTTTTTTTTTTTACCTATTTCATCTATTTCACATTTTTTAATCTAGTTTATTTATTATCATTCTAATTAGAAAACTAAGTTAATGATCTAGAAGCCTCTTATTTTAGCACAAATGACAGGCGATACCAATTTATCCGGCACGACCTATATAAAAAGAAAATACTTAATATCTAGAACTACGATTGGATGTACCGAGTCTGAGAGTTCAGTTCCCAAGTATGGAGCTGTCCGTGGGGAGCAAACGTTGCTCTAGATGGGCCTCCAAGCCATGCCGATGCTTGGATTCAACAGCAGCCACACCTCGCCTCCCCCCTTAACAGCGAGCGCCCCCACACCCCAAGAACAGTGAAGAACAGCGGGGACCTCACCGCCATGCTCAATAGTTGTGGCTCTGGTTTTTCACCAGACCTGTCCTTGCGATTGCCACGGTGCGCTGGCGACGCGTTATCCACACTCTCGGGGGAGGTAGAGAGAGAGAGAGGAAGCAAAGCTCCTCTTCTACAAATATCCGGATGAGCAGGCGCACCTGCAGCGGCGGCCGGGGCGGGAGCTGAGTGGAGGAAACAAGACCTCCGTCGAGCCGTACTCACCAAGGTGCCTGCCCTCCTGTTGCTTTTGAGAGTTAAGGAGGGCGGTTGGGGACAGTGAAGGACCACGGTCCACGGCGGCACAGTAGTTGAAAGGGAGAGGAGCGCCTGGAAACGAAAGGCCTCCGCGGGAGACACCTCGCCAGCGACCTGACGCATGCCATCAGGATTTGCTGCGGCGAGGGCGGGAGGGACGGCTTCCCGGTGGGCGAGGGAAGCCACGCTGTTGTTCCGTTCAGACTAGCTGGACGAGACGACGACGTCCCGATTTTTTTTTTTTCACGGGATGTCGCTGTGTCTGAACCGGTCTGTGTGAGACGGATAAAACGGGGAGGGAACGTGGGGTGTGTGGGGCGCCCGCCAGGCGTTTGAGGAAATGCGCTTTTGAAAGGATCGCGTGCATTTTATGGGATTCGAGCGTGGCCGTGTCTTCCAGTTCCACACTATATATGCGCCCGCTCGTTAATATTGTCTTGAAAAATATTTGTTGTCTGGGTGAAATATCTAAATAATAAATATCAATATTTATATGTTGAGATAAGTTTTGCTACTATCTCACCCGAATAATAAGTATCAACATTGACATGTTTAGATGGGCTCCACTGCTATATCTGCATATGTATGTGTGAGTGTTAGTAGTTATTCGAACATAAAAAGTGTCGAACAACAAATATTTTTCTATTATCTTAAATTATGTGTCATGTCTTGGCCACGGCACATGAACACACCCGGGCGACATTTCACTGTTCATCAGGGACAATTACCACTCTTGTCAATTCAAATCAAATTTATTACATTTCTTAATAACTTTTTAGTTTTTGGATGAGGTATACCAATGATTTCCGATGCCAATCTTTTCTCAGCTGACGGTCCAATCTACTCCTCATTCCAAGCACTAATACATACAAGTTAATTAATGCGTAAATCTTTCCACTATTTGTACTTAAATCATCTCAAAAACCCATTTATGGGTTTTGTAAGATGGTTAGATAAGATAACCATGGTATTATGCGAATTTGCTCCGGTTATCTTGTCACAATCGTGTGCATGTAAATTTGTTAGCTGATCATGCATAATTTAACATCTTTAAAGGATAGTGGTTGCCTTTCTGGCGTCAAAATAGATCATTTGCAGGTTCATATCCAAGTCCTAAGATACCTAGGTAAAATTAATGGCTTTTTAATATATTCATCGGTTAAAAGATTAATTGCACAAGAATTCTTCCAAAATTTGTAGTTATATGTATACCTCTTTTATAAATATTCTCTGAGATCTTGTCTTAAGCTGTCATGGTGGAAGTCAAGGATATGTGGGGAATATTTCTTTCACTTTGCATATATATACCTCTGCTAAAAATAACAATAAAAGAATATTCCAAGTATATTCTTGGCTTTGCTAATGATTGAGTAAACGAGTACATTTCTAATCTATTAAAGGGGCACATACAAACGAATATAAATCTGTAAAATATTTTTATGCAATTAATATTTTAATAGGAGTATATATGTAAAAAAAGTTATAAAATTACCCCTCCATACGCCAGTCACTAATTGAATTGTCATTTACTAGTAGGGGTGTTCAGTAGTCGATTTGAACTAAATTGAATAGAATTGGTTCCATTCGGTTTGGTTCAAATCTTAAATGGTTAAACCAAATAAATTGAATAAATCAAAATATTCTTATTTTAGATGTTATATATACTATAAATATATTTAAAAATTACTATTATATATATATTAGGGCTGTCAATGGACCTCTAAATTCCGTTTAGCCGACCCGTTTTCGTATTTTTTATAAGATGCGGAACTCCGAAAAGAACTTTCTGATAGCTTAGCGGAAGCGGAAATGGATGTCTGAATTCTTATAGGATGCGGAAGCGGAAACACCCAATTTCGCATCCACTTTTCTATTTCTATTTTCGATAACTTTTAATATATATTATATAATATTTTTATAATAAAATCTCCTTAAACTTGAAACTTTGGCTCTTAAATTTTTAACTCATTGTCTCTAACCTCCCATCTATATATAAATGTCATCTATTCTAGTCCCAATTATTGACATCTTTTTTCTCTAATGATATTTATATCTACATATATTGATTATCTGTTACTCAACCATTATATATCACTATATGATTTTACCATACTAATTTGATCTTGTTATAAGGGTCATTATAATGTACATGATGAAGAAGATATGGTAGAAAAGATTATTAAATTTACATTTGAAACTATTCATAAATTTAATAATTAATATACTTGTAAATTTATAAATTAATTTTAATTATACAAATGTTGTTACATCCAAAGTTTTTGTTTTGTTTCCGTTTTCGTTTTCGATTTTTCGATAGAAAGCGGAAATGGATGCGGAAGCGGAAACACCATTTCCGTTTCCGTTTCCGACTCCAAAATTTCTTATAGGAAGCGGAAGCGGAAACACCCATTTCTGATTCCGACTTCGACTCCGACTCGTTGGCAGCCCTAATATATATGCATATCTTTTGTGTATATATGTATAAATCTTAATAATTTTATAAAAAATATATATTAAATATTAAAATTTAGGTTTGAACCGACGGTTCAAAAATCTCAACTCGATTTGGGGAAAATTTTCCCAAACTGAACAGAACCGGCCTGATGAACAGCCCTATCTACCAGTCATCTGTTTTCGGGCTCAGAGCAGGGCGAAACCTCGTCTGGGCTTGGGCCAATTCTACCTTCCACTTTCCCATACAAAATAGTGGGCCCAACTCTGCGATGGCTGGCCATCTTGGACCGATGGAGAAGCAAAATTTGAGAACGAATATAAATTTTTTCGCCAAGTTAGGGTGTTTTGAGTTTACACTTCTTGCCAACGGAGAACTTTCGTTATTCCACATTCCAGTAGATATAAGCAACATTAAAGTTGCATCATCATGCAATTTCATGGTTCTAGGCATACTAACACACACCCAAAAAAGAGAGAGAAAAAAAGTTTTGTTAATAGTTGTTAGTAGCAATGCGGAAAACTTATAATAGTAGAACATGAATGAGCCCAACTGAAGTAGAGGCTAGATGAAGAGAAATACTTGTTACACTGCGTTGCGGTGCAGTAAATATAACCTACATTTCACCGTTCAATGGATGAGCGTCACCTGGCCATCACCATTGTATGTGTGTATTTATTGCACTCAACTCAAACAAATTTAATGTGCATCCAGTGCAGTATATGTATCTCTTGGAAAGTGCATACAGTCTCTAAAAAGCATCTATGTCTTTAGGGGTCATTCTTAGTCTGTGGAGAGCATACTTAGTCCCTAGGGTTTAGAGTAAAATATTTGTATCTCTTGGGGAGTATATATAGTCTTTGGAGAGTATCCACGTTCTCAGGGGACCATCTTATCTCCTACGAGCATTTGTATTATCTGAGAAGCATATATCTATTTTTTAGGAACATATGTAGTCTCCGAAGAGTATTCACATTTTTAGGAGAGCATCCACATCCTCGAGAGATCACATAAATTGTCTAAGTGCTCATTTAATGCAGCTATGCTGAGCGCAATAAATGTGCTTGTGCTTAGCATAATAAATGCGCATATAGAGTGGTGATTTTCAGGTGGTGCTCATCCATTGAATGACAAAATCTAAGTAAAACAACTATCTTTTTTTTATCACCATGAGTGAAGTAATGGGCCTCGTGCACGGGACCAATTTTGTCAAACTTTCAGCCACAAGCAGCGAGGGCCTCGTGGCCATGTTGGGATTGGGCCGTGGGCCGCGTGTGAACATACGGGACCATGGTTTGGGCCAAATTTCTCCAACCCGCTGCGCCACCTGTGCTGTAGCAATTTTTCCTTAGAAAATCACAATATGGGATCCCAGTCAAGAGATATATATATATTGAAAAGGAAATTCCAAAATTTATTTTTATTCTACATGCAGATCAATACATTGGGTTAAAACCTAAAAAAATTAATTCTTTTTTATTACCATATAAAGGATAGCGTCATCAGAGCCTCCTGGATCACCCATCTAAATGAGTCAATGCAACAAAAACTTCTAATGAGAAGCATCTCTGAGCTTTCAGGGCTCTCGGTCTGGTTATATAATCTCAAAAGATTCTTCTATGTAATGCTAAAAAGCACCGTAAATTCTCATGACAGGACTGCCTGGGGAGCTTCTCATCTCTAATTACGACATTGAATCATATATATATATGCCTCCTGGTCGATTATGTTAGAAATATATTTTCAGTTAATTTTTTCATAAATTATTGGGTTTTTTTCCAAAATTTTCGGACGAATTTATTCTTTCTCTCTCTTATCATTTCCTTCTCACGACAGCTTCCTTTTCTTTTTCGATTTAAAAATAATGTGACATTCCTAGACATGACAGCACATGACCTAGCTATCACTTAGACACTTAGCATATTCTGTAGTATCTCAAAAATTTATTAATTAAAAATTTTAGATAAATTAAAATTTTATCTATTAATAATTTTAAATTAGTTAAAAAGGTATACATCATTATTACATGTGTGTAAATTCATATAAAAATTTCTTAAAAATAGTAGTTATATTTTAAATAATATTATCTAATGATCCATCAACAAATTTGGATATAGAAAAATCATTTGGACCAAGTTTAAGAATTATTGTGACTTATTATTATAATTAAGAAATAAGTCGGAGAACCCATTATCATATATACCAAAGTGAATTATAAATCAAAATAAACATATGAGTAGACTTTAAATAATGTGTGTTGATAGCCGATCATGGGAATTAGACCAATGGACAATTTTGCCCCATGAATAAATTGTCTAATTTAAAAGGGGTAATTAAACCCATTAAATAAATTTAGTGTATGGGTTGTACAATTGGTCCAAACATAAGTTATTGGGTTAAAAGTAAGAGTCCAAATGATGGATGTGAAATAAATATACTTAAATTCGTGGCTAAATTATTGATAAATTAAAAAGGATAAGAAAATCCTTTTACAACTCATGTAATTATCATAAAAAGAGTCATAACCCTAGTCTAACTTAATATGAATAAAATAAGGCTCTATCCTAATCTAAAAATGAGATTTAGATAAGAGACAATTGAGATAAATACAGGAGACTCATATTTAAATGAGTTTAAAATGACATAATAATATAAAATACTTTGAAATTCGTAATTACACTATTCCCTAATTAAAAAGGGTCAATTAAAATACTAATATGACTCATATATATCTAGAAAAGAGTCATAACTCTACCCTAACTTCTTGGCCACGAAATTAAGTCCCATCCCAACCCAAATAAAAGGATTTATACTAGGAAAAAGCAAGATAAATATGAAAAATTTAGAGTTGGAAGAGAGATAGAGTTGTATTAGGAAATAACACTACATAATCCTTAAATAAACCCCTTAAACCCTCATGGCCGACCCTAATGATCATTTGGGATGTCTTGGACATGGGAAGGAGGGCAAAGGAGGGGGAATTCGTGGAGGAGAAGGTTGGAAGGAGAACATTAAGCATTCTTCACTTTCTTGCCCAAGGATCACAAAATGCTCAAAAGTAAGCAATCTCTCAAGCAAAAACAAATTAACTTCGACCTTAGGTAGACTATGTTCCCATCTTCGAAAGCCTCATATTTTCTCTAATTTTTATCATGTCAATTAGGAGTATTTCATGCTCCAATTCCTGTTGAAAATATGTACCCGACCTGACATGTTTACTTTAAATCTATGTACATACTTGATTTCGTGTCCTGAAATTTTTACCTTAAATACCGCATGATGTGGGGAATCTAATGACCATATTTCCCCCAATTTTTATCAAGCATCCTGTTCGAATTAAATCATTCTCTACTACTATGTCTAATTTTGGGATCTTCATAAATACCTCATTCATAGCATGATCATATCAAGTCAGAACCATAATTATTCGTTACTATGAATACATCTACATGTCTAGTTTTATTTAAAACTAATTTCATGATTTTTTTGGTATGTATACGATTTGTTATTTGATTTTTAAAGTGCACTGTGTCAAGCCCTTGGTTGCATAGACCGCAACCCTAGGAGACCTGACCAATGTCTGAGCTCGGGCTGAGGTTTTGAGAACACGACGACCCAATAGGATGCATTCTCAACCAGGTCACGACAAGGACCCACGTTGCATCCTTAACGCAACAGTAACCTGTGTCGCGATCTTCTCATCTTGGCAGCCTGACCTGAACGCATCACTCCGATACGTCGCGACGAGCACCTCGTCGTCGCATCGGCATCTCGGCTAGATCAAGAACGCGTCGGCCAACCCTGTTGCGACCTGAACGCGGCACCAGCCGACGTCGCGACCTGACTATCTCTTCCAGAAACCCTAATTATCATGCAAATCATGTATTCTAACCATTGTTTAACCCATGAATTGTACTGTTATGAACAGTAACGACATGTTTATGTATAATGGGTAATATTCACATGATTCCTATTAATTAAAAGATGTGTGCACAATTATCTCTTACTAACTTGATTCTCTTACACATGCACAAGCTAAACATTAATCTTTGCCATGAATCCTTACCTAATTTACTCAATAATATATCTGGTAATTATGTGCAATTATTCATGTAAAATTCCTATTTATTTTAAATAAACTTGTCTTCGTTTTATTCACTTGATTTGAACACCGTTATCACGTCTCTCTACCTTCGAGCACTCAAGGCAAGACAGACATTGGTTTCTTATAACACACTTCTATCTTGGCTTGGACAACCTCTCCGTTGGGAATAATCTTGACAGGACTAGAAACTTCTTGTCAAGGCCTCCGTAAGACTTCTTGACTTTGGCGGACGTCCATTGCCGACGAGCAGGTTGTACCCTTAATACCTATTTTATCCTTAGGGATCAATATGATCCAACGACCTTAGATTGTTCTCTCTTACCTTGAGATTACGCCGGACCTCTGACGTATATTCGTAGCATGACTATTGGGTGGTGATGATTTCCACCGGACTGTCGGTACACGATCGTGTGTGTTGTGCAATTGTTACTATCGCTTGATTAACGACGATTTACGAACGTGACCCCGATCTCGTCTACTATCTTAATTTTCTCATCTATTCACGTTCTCTCTATACTCTCGTCTATTCATCTATTACTCTCATCTATTCTTGGTATTCTATTTGGCCATCTATTTGATTGTCTAAGATAACAAACATAATCATGCCATAAAACATTATAAAGGGCCCAATCTAGTCCTGGGAGGTGCGCCCGAAAGGCTATAACTCGCGAGGATTCAATGATCAGGGTGTACGACATAACATCCAAGCGCCATACTATCAAGATTTAATCTAAGACAATCAATCACTATACTATGTTCTCTCTGTTGATAAGAAGATCGACCAAACGTTACATGCTCTCTCGACTAGTGCACTTTTGTGCGACGTTATATTATATGGCCAATCCTTTATCATATTAGTTTTGTAATATTCTTTTAAAAGTACCATTGTTCTCTTGCTATCATGTGCAATTACTCTCTTGACTATACTTGATCGTTCTCTCTAGTTATCCTACTTTACAAGACATTAATCACCTAAAGCATGCCTGTTTACACGAGATATTAAGTCCTACTGAGTGTTATCGCTCACCCTACGCTATTTGTTATATGTGTTTCAAGTAAGTCGGATGATGACATTACACACACCAAAGGGAATAGACTGGAGTGATGAACGACCTGGAGTCATAGCGATGGAATGACCTTAGTATCATAGAGTCTAGTTAGATATTTACTTAAATATCCTTTCCAATGTAATGATGTCTTTGAGCCCTATGTATTGACTCAGAATTAGTAGTTGTAATAGTTTGGGTGATTATCCATAAAATGAAGAGTTTATTGCAATCATTACTCATTAGTTGCTCTGATTTTTGCGATTGTACGTGCAATTTACATTACTATATACTTTGTTCATGTCCCTTCGATTTATTCCGCTGCTAAATTGATGGGCCGTAACATATTCAATATCCAAAAAGAAGGGAAAAAAAATAAGGCCTATGCTAACATACCAACTGATGACCAAACTGTCCCCATAATAAATACTTCCATTTATTTATATATTAATTTTGATGATTAACAAAATAACACTAATGGATTACTTGAGCCTTGAGAACAGGAAATAAAAGAAAAATGAAAGTTCAAGACAATCTGGTAAGTCTCATCACTTCTATCCAAGTCTTTGTATCGACTTCTTTGATAAGCAGAACGATTTCCTCTTTGACCGGGAAACTCAAAACAAATCGATTTCGCAACAACTCTCTGTCGTAACGATTTCTTTAGAACTCGCAACGACTCTCTGTCGTAACGATTTCTTTAGACCTCGTAACGATTTCTTTAGACCTCGTAACGATTTCTTTAGAACTCGCAACGACTCTCTGTCATAACGATTTCTTTAGACCTCGTAACGATTTCTTTAGAACTCGCAACGACTCTCTAGCCGTAACGATTTCTTTAGAACTCGCAACGACTCTCTGTCGTAACGATTTCTTTAGAACTCGCAACGACTCTCTAGCCGTAACGATTTCTTTAGAATTCGCAACGACCCTAGTCATAACGATTTCTTTAGAGTTCATAACGATTTCCTTACAACTTGATAGTCATAACGATTTCGTGTAACGATTTCCTTACAACTTGATAGTCATAACGATTTCGTGTAACGATTTCCTTACAACTTGATAATCATAACGATTTCGTGTAACGATTTCCTTACAACTTGATAGTCATAACGATTTCGTGTAACGATTTCCTTACAACTTGATAATCATAACGATTTCGTGTAACGATTTCCTTACAACTTGATAGTCATAACGATTTCGTGTAACGATTTCCTTACAACTTGATAATCATAACGATTTCGTGTAACGATTTCCTTACAACTTGATAGTCATAACGATTTCGTGTAACGATTTCCTTACAACTTGATAATCATAACGATTTCGTGTAACGATTTCCTTACAACTCGATAGTCATAACGATTTCTTGTAACGATTTCTTCAGAACTCGCAACGACCTGCTTGTTGTAACGACTTCATAAGTTATCACATCGATTTCCTTACAGTTCATAACGACTTGCTATAATTCATAACGATTTCATAAGTTATGAAGTCAGCAAGATTCTTTTATCAATTTCTTGATGCATCAGTATAATGCCTTTTTAATAGCGTTGAAAAGTCAAAGTCATATCTTGTCCGTTGACTGCTATGCATTAAATGCTCTCTGATCGTATCTCCCATGCATGCAGACAATATCTTCCATTTCTATGCTACTCTGTCTACGTACTTTTTTAGACAGAAAGGAGCCTTGCTGCAATATCTGTTCCATCTCAACTAACAATAGACAGCAGTCTTAGCTGTCTTCTATTTATTGATGATATGCTTACAGATATCTGACAAGACTCATCTGGACAACGTTGGACACAAGATACAAAGTTCTATGACATCTCTTTGGCGTGTACACAAGGATAAAAGACTGACGATCAGAAGCTTCCTTTGTGACCAGTCTAACGTACACAAGGATAAGAGACAACGGACACTTCAACGTTCGAATTTGAATCAGCAGTTTAAATAGAAGACTCAAGACGGAAAAGAGAAGATTGGAGAAACAACGTTTGATTTTAGAAGAAGAAAGAAATCCATCTCTTCGAGTCCTCAGAAGATTGAAACAAGAGCGAAGCTTCCACTCCAACCTTGTTCTTAGCTCTTAGCTCTCTGTGATCAAAAATAGTTTTTATTTGTGAGAGCTTGTGTAGTCCTTGGAGAGAAAAACCTTGTTAAATCTCTTTCTCTCTCGGGGGCTTAGGAGCTTCAGTGTGTAGCTGGTCAAGCTAGAGTCTGAAGCCTGTTTCCACACCCTTTTCTTATTAGATTGTGTTCCCTTCTGGACGAAGGAAGACCTGGTGGTATCCAGGGTGGTTGTTGTTCCCTTCAGGCTGAAGGAAGACCAGTTGAGGCTGGGTGTAAGGATCCTTAAGGGGATTGTACCCTTGGTAGTAAAATCCTGAGGTATTGCTCAGGGACTGGACGTAGGTCTCCTGTGGAGAGGAGTTCCGAACCAGGATAAAAATCCTTGTGTCTTGTGGATGTGTTTTTGTGTGATTGTTGTCTTGTTTGCTCTAACTCTAACCTTGTTATTAAGTTGTGCAATCCTTTAAGTAAACAGGTTTTAATCAGAGATCGAAGTTTTAATAACCCATTCACCCCCCCTCTGGGCTAGCTAGCTGGGCAACAAGTGGTATCAGAGCTCGTCTCTTCGACAAAGAAGAAGATCCAACGATCTGAAGAGCAAAGATCAATGGCAGCCCAAAGCAACTTCGAAGGTCAGTCAGTCAACAGGCCTCCCTTGTTCGATGGAGAAGATTACACATACTGGAAGACTAGAATGGAATATTTTCTACAAGGTCATGATTACACAATCTGGTCCATTGTAGAAGAAGGCGATCTTTTGGTCACAAATGCTAAGGCTCAGTGGACAGATGATGATAGGAAAAGAATATCCTTAAACTGCAAAGCCAAGAGCATATTATGCTGTGCCCTAAGCAAGAAAGAGTTCAATAGAGTCTCAGCCTGCAAATCCGCAATGGAGATGTGGGAAAAGCTCAGAATTACCTATGAAGGGACAGACAAGGTAAAGGAGACAAGAATAGATATTCTAGTAGCTCAATATGAAAGATTTCAGATGCAGACAAGTGAATCAATAACTCAGATGTTCAGCAGATTCACAGACATCACAAATGGATTAGCTGGTTTGGGAAAGGTTTATGATGTACCAGATATGGTTAGAAAAGTCCTCAGATCTTTACCATCTTCATGGACTCCGAAGGTAACAGCCATTGAAGAAGCCAATGATTTAAAACTAATGTCACTGGAAAAGCTAATAGGATCTCTCATGGCTCACGAGATAAACATGGAGAGATTAGGAGAATCCTCCAGCAGAAGGAAACAATCAAATGCTCTCAAAGCAAGTGAAGATAATTCAGAAGAATCCTTGGATAATAGTGAAAGTAGTAAAGACAGTGATGATGAAGAAGCGATGCTGTCTCGAAGACTTCAAAGGATTCTAGCAAAGAAAAAGAAATATCAGTCTGGAAGAAAATTTTTTAAGAAAAACAAAGACTTTAGAAAACCAAGTAAAGGATCAAAAGAAAGGAGAAGTGATCTGTTATGAATGCAAGAAGCCTGGACACATCAAGGCAGATTGTCCCATGATCAAAAAGAGTGATCACAAGAAGAAGGACAACTTCAGAAGATTTAAGAAGTACAAAAAGAAAGCAATGGCAGCTGCTTGGGAGAACAGCAGTGACTCAGACAGTGAGTCAAGCTCGAGCAGTGAAGGTGAAGAAGCCAACTTGGCTCTCATGGCCAACACCGAAGACAAGGTAACTTCTGACTCTTCTTTTGATTCATGCAATGATTCAGATTCTGATAATTTGGAAAATGCTTTTAATGAACTTTATGAAAAATACAAAGAAGTATGCAAATTACTTAAAACTAGTAAGAAAAATATAATCTGTTTAGAAAATACAAACTCAGACCTAAGAACAGAAAATGAAGAACTTGAAAAACAATTACTGAACATAAAAGAAGAAATGAATTATTATGTGAAGATTTAAAAGAGAAAAATAAGAAAATAAATCATCTAGAAAAACAAGAAGACTTAGGTGAACTTAAAATAGAAATAGAAAGACTAAATAAAGAAAATGATAATCTATCAAGCACACTAGAAAAATTTACCAATGGTAAAAACTCTTTAATATTAAAAGGTGCTAGGAGATCGGGTAAAAAGAAAAATGGATTAGGATATACACCCCCAGACAATGAAGAAACCATAATATACCCTAAAACATATCCTACACCAAAATTTGTACCCGAACAAGATATAGCATACAAAGCTGATTTCAAATATATAGAAAAAGTGACTAAGTTATCCTGCTGCAGTCACTGCAACAAGTTAGGACATATTAAAATTACATGCCCAACAAGACATAAAAAATGGATATTAAAAGGTAAAGTTGATGATACTAACCAATCAGGACCCAAAAGAATTTGGGTACCTAAAGCTTGATGTTCTCATTTCAGGTTAACCCTCGAGCATCCAAATGGTATTTGGATAGTGGGTGCTCAAGGCATATGTCAGGCAACAAGAAGATATTTGTTGATCTCCAAGCTGAAGAAGGTACAGTCACCTATGGAGATAATGGAAAAGGGACTGTGATAGGAAGCGGGTCTGTGAACATCAAAGGAAAATCAGTCATAGAGGATGTAATGTGGTCAAAGGGTTAAAGCACAATCTCATCAGCATCAGCCAGTTGTGTGACAAAGGCCATCAAATTCAGTTTCAAGAATCAAAATGCAGTATCTTAAAGGATGGTGCAGTCATATTTGAAGCCTACAGAGAAAGAAATTTGTATGTTCTATATCTCGATGAACTCAAGGATCAAGATGTGTGTTTGGCAGCTAGTAAAGATCAATCAACTGAGTTGTGGCACAGAAGATTGGGCCACTGCAGCTTGGATGGGTTGAACAAGCTCAGAAAGAGAAAACTAGTTGAAGGACTGCCAAAGGTAAATTTCAGATTGGATAGCATTTGCAGACCTTGTGCAAGAGGAAAGCACACCAAGAGCTCCTTCAAATCAAAGACTGTAGTAACCACCTCAAAGCCCTTAGAACTACTTCACATGGATTTATTTGGGCCAATGAGGACTACCAGTTTGGGAGGAAAGAATTTTGGATTTGTAATAGTTGATGATTATTCAAGATTCACTTGGGTATCCTTTTTAGAGCACAAAGATGACACATTTGAAAATTTTGTCAGCTTCAGTAAGAAAGTTCAGAAAGATCAGAAATTCTCAATTGTCTCTATTCGATCAGATCATGGTGGTGAGTTTCAGAATGAAAAGTTTACGAAGTTCTGTGATGATCAAGGAATTGAGCACAACTTCTCAGCTCCAAGGACACCTCAACAGAATGGAATTGCTGAGAGGAAAAACAGAACTCTTTTGGATATGGCAAGAACAATGTTGTCAGAATATGATCTGCCAAGATATTTCTGGGCCGAAGCTATCAACACTGCATGTTATATCATAAATAGAGTGATGATCAGGCCAATTCTGAAAAAGACTGCTTATGAACTCTACAAAGAAAAGAAGCCAAAGATTAGCCATTTCAGAATATTTGGATGTCCTTGCTTCATCCATAACAATGGAAAAAGGGACATTGGTAAGTTGGATGCCAAATCAGATGAAGGCATCTTCATGGGGTACTCTTCTAAACCTAAAGGTTATAGAGTTTTCAATAAACGTTCCTTATTGATTGAACAATCAGTACATGTTATTTTTGATGAATCTAACCCTTCCTTGAAAAAGGAAGAAATTAGTGACATTGATGATGCAGATGACTTGTCCGAAAAATTAAAGAATACTTCAATTAAGGACAAAGAGGATCCAACTCTGGAAGAACTGCAGCAAACAGAAATCCAACATGAAGATCTTCCAAAGGAATGGAGATATCAGAAAGATCACCCTCCTGAAAACATCATTGGTGATCCATCTGTAGGGGTAAGAACTAGAGGTAATGTAATTCCATGCGATTATTTAGCATTTGTTTCTCAAATAGAGCCTAAGACAGTCAATGAAGCTTTATCTGATGAATCTTGGATATTAGCCATGCAAGATGAACTAAATCAGTTCAAGAGAAACCAAGTATGGTCACTTGTTCCTAGACCATCCAATCATTCAGTTATTGGCACCAAGTGGGTGTTCAGAAATAAACTGGATGAGTCTGGAATAATCTTAAGGAACAAAGCCAGATTGGTGGCTCAAGGCTACTCCCAAGAGGAAGGCATAGATTTCGATGAAACTTATGCACCTGTAGCTAGACTTGAGGCCATTAGGATTTTACTTGCTTATGCATCTGCACTTGATTTAAAACTTTTTCAAATGGATGTCAAATCAGCCTTTTTAAATGGTTTCATCAAGGAGGAAGTTTATGTTGAACAACCTCCAGGTTTTGATGACACTGAATTTCCAAATCATGTATTTAAACTACATAAGGCTTTATATGGTTTAAAGCAAGCTCCTAGAGCCTGGTATGAAAGGCTCAGTACTTTCTTATTAAATCATGGTTTCACTAGAGGTAAAGTAGATAGTACATTATTTATAAAATCTAAGGTTAAACATATACTTCTTGTACAAATCTATGTAGATGATATTATTTTTGGATCTACTGATGAATCTCTTTGCAAGTACTTTGAAAAGCTTATGCAGGGAGAATTCGAAATGAGCTTGATGGGGGAGTTAAGCTACTTCCTTGGATTGCAAATCAAGCAAGGGAAGGATGGCACTCATATCTGTCAAGCAAAGTACACCAAAGAGCTGTTAAAGAAATTTGGATTTGAAAATGCAAAGCCATTATCAACTCCAATGAGCACATCAACCAGAATGGACAGTGATCAAAAAGGTAAAAAGGTAGATCAAAAGAATTATCGAGGTATGATAGGATCATTACTTTACTTAACTGCCAGTAGACCAGACATTTTGTTCAGTGTATGCATGTGTGCTAGATATCAGGCAGACCCTAGAGAGTCTCACTTAATTTCTGTAAAAAGAATATTTAGATACCTAGCTAGAACTCATGACTTAGGTCTCTGGTATCCTAGATCATGTGAAATAAAACTAATAGGATATTCAGATGCTGATTATGCTGGTTGCAAAGTAGATAGAAAGAGCACCAGTGGATGTTGTCAGTTTCTTGCAGGATGCTTAATATCATGGACATCCAAGAAACAAAATTCAGTAGCTCTATCAACAGCTGAGGCGGAATATGTTGCTGCTGGAAGTTGCTGTACACAACTTCTTTGGATAAAGCAACAACTTGAAGATTTCGGCATTCACATCAAATCAATTCCTCTATTGTGTGATAATACAAGTGCCATCAACCTCACCAAAAATCCAGTTCAACACTCAAGGACGAAGCACATTGAGGTAAGATACCATTTTATTCGAGACCATGTAGCTAGTGGTAATTTAGAAATTTCGTTTATAGATACAAATGGTCAATTGGCAGATATCTTCACAAAAGCCCTACCTGAAGAGAGATTTACATCTCTTAGAAGGGAACTAGGGATGTGCAATTTGTGAAAGAATTTCTGTGATTTTATTGACATATAAATTCTTCAGATTAAATGAAAGTTCTCTCTCCGTTAAAGTTAAGCAAAACTCAGTTATCTATATGCTTTGACCGCTTCTGTGTAGAAAGTTGTTTGACTTGTCAAACCTTTTTTGTCGCTTTCTATCTTTACCGCCTTTGGCGCTCCTCCGTTCAATAAAGTAATATTATTTTATCCAAATCGCTCTGAGATCGACTCGTCTTCTACCTTTACCCTTTTTATCCTCTATCTGTTCACCCAAAGCCGATGCCCTAACGATTTTGGGATCGACTCTCTGCAACTTTCGAAGCCTTCTTCTCTTCCCGCGAAGAATTCCTTCGAGAACTTCCGTCCCTTCCATCATCCTCCCTTCCAGAATCTTTTCTTCTCTGCACCCATGGCCGCTCCGTTGATCTCCGGAAGTGTTGGGGGCTACAGTGCTGAGTATTTATCCCCAAGGGAGCAAGAAAGATTTACGTTTGTGAAGACGAAGATTTGCGGAAATAAGGCAGTGGATGTTCAGAATCTTGAGAAGAGTGGCATGGCCAGGCTAGTTGATACTCTAAGAAGATTGCAGTGGATGGATGTGGTCACCTTCAGTGAGGTAAGCTACCCGGACTTGGTAAAAGCCTTCTACATTTGTCTGAAGTCAGAAGCAGATGGGTCCCTTGTTTCCTCTGTCAAGGGCATCCAAATCAGAATAACCCATGAGCTTTTGCGTGATTTGTTTGGAGTGAAGACCTCTGGATTTAGTGGCATTCACTCTGTGAATGATGAAGTCAAAGGTCTCGGGATTATCGGTCCAGGATTTAAGTTAAAGGATGGGAAGCTTGATATTAATCAGATGTCCGCATTCAATAGATTGCTTCACTTTATAGTCTGCCAAATCTTAGTACCTCGTAGTGCTACCTTTTCTTCATGCACTAGGGCAGATTCGGACATAATGTTCTGGGCAATCCAGAACAAAGAGATAAACCTGGCCGCAGTGATGATTGAGCGAATGATGTTTGCACATGCTCAGTTATGGGAAACAAAGAGCAAGTTGAATGTTTCCCTTCCGTATGCTCATCTACTGACCAAGATTTTCAAGCACTTTGGAGTAGATTTGTCAGGTGCAGTAGCTGAAAAGATGGGCCAGTCAATAAGGTCCAGAAATCTAAAGAAAAGCGGTTTTTCAGTGCAAGAAGGAGTTTGGTCAAAGTCCTCTGTGGCTGAAGGAGAAGCAGTTATTGAAGATATTCCAGAAGCAGCAGCAGCAGAGCAAGCAGCAGCAGCAGAAGAAGAAGCAGTAGCAGCAGAGCAAGCAGCAACAGAACAAGAACCTGTAGAATCAGCTGCAGTAGAAGTACCAGTTGTGGAATGCCAATCCGAAGCTCAAGTGGAAGTAGGTGCAGCTGGTGTGGCAGATTCCTTGCCCACCACCTTAGTCGCCTCTATTTTAAGAGAGGTATTGGACTCCATTCCCTCCATCTCAGTCTCTTCTAAGGCAGGTGGACCTGATGAAGAAGTTATGGCAGCAGGCCATACTGAAGTTCAGTCTGAATCGGTTGCAGATGTTGAGGTACAAGCAGGTACTCAACAAGATGTGGTCATGGAAGAAGCTCCTAGCCAAGGGGAGCAAAGTAGAGTTGATCCTGAAGTATCTGAATCCGTGGCAGAAGGCCACTTGGAGAAAGTTGTCTTGGAAAAAGCTCCTGCTCAGGGGGAGCATTTAAATATTGAAGTCCCTGCTCCCATTCAGGGGGAGCAAACTGAGATTGAGAAGCCTGTGAATGAAGATATTCCTGAAAATGTTACACCTACTCAGGAAATCCCAGCTCCCGCCAAGGTTGATGTTAGTGAAGGCCCAAGTGCAAGCAATTTAAATCTAGAGGAGCCTGTCTCTCAGCAAGGTAAGCAGAAAAGAGTTGTTCACAGGAGGTCAAGGAAGGGCCATAGAAAAGTGAAGTTGAAGCATGTTATGGCCTTGTTAAAAGCCCAAGGAGAGATCTTGGCATCAGTTCAGTCTAGCATACAAGGCATTGTTTCAAATCAAGCTTCAACTTCCTCAGACGTATCTTCAATAAGAAATGCAATGAGGTATTTCAATAAAGAGATGTCTGATATGAAGAATTTGCTGGCTAATCTTTCAAGGTCTAGTGGTGTCCCTCCTGCACCCACTCAGAGCAGTCCAGCTGAAGTTCCCAGGCCACCAGGGCCTCCAGCAGAAGTCTCTCGGCCAACAGGGCCACCAGTTCAAGGGTCAGGGCCATCAGGGCCATCAGTCGTGAGGTCACCCGGACCAGTGGCAGCCTCAGGGTCTTCAGGACCCTTTCAGCAGTCAGAGAGAGTCAGGCCAAAGGGAAAGAGCCAGTGTCAGTCTCCAAGGCCCCTGATACTTCATCTCTTGCCACTCCAACCCTCTTCACACCTTCATCTCCTTCTACTGCACCTCCTGCTCCACCAACCACAAAACATCCCATGCCTCGCACCCAACCTTCCTCATCCTCTACTTCATCTCAACCCTCCTTCTCTCCTACTCCAGCTCACATCTCAGCTCCATCCTCATTAACTCCTAAACCTTCACCTATTAAAATTCAAACATCTCCTCTTCAACCAACCTCTTCCTTTAATCCTAAACATTTTTTCTATCCTCCTACTCCTCCTAATTCTGTTATCTTTCCTCCAGATAAACCTCTGCCTCTTGGTGTCTTTGACACCAATGTTCCAGACAATTTTGAAAGGAACACCCTCCTCACCATTCTTTCCACAGCCTCTCACATTCACAGGACTGACCCTCCCAGTCCTGCCATGAAAAAGAGAAAAACCTCTCATCTCTAAGCACTCCTTCTGTTCCTCTATACCCTCCTTTATGGTACTCTCTTACCCTTGATCCTAAGAGAAGACCTATCTACAAAGAATACCTCCAGAAATGCATTCTTTCTACCATTTATGGTATTCCTTTTCTCAACCTATCCGATCACCTGGACATTGTTCTTCCTTTTACTCAGCTATCTCAAGCTTTCAAATCCAAAATCCTTGAGGGCACTGAGTTCAAGACTGAAGATCAGTGGGCAGCTATCAAAGGAAATAAGGCTCAGTATGCAAAATACCTGACTGCAAGGGCCGAATCCCTCACTCACAGAGCTCACCCACTCACCTTCTCTGAGTGGTTTATCATCCAGCACAAGAACTCTTGGGGATCCTTCATTTTGAAGGAAATTCGCATTGCCAGAGCTTTTCAGCTGTACAGTGACTTCTGTTACTTGAACAAAATTCCAGAAGTTCAGTTTTGCCAGTTCCATTCGCAGATTACTGTGCTGAAATCAGAAACCCCTCTCAACCTTCCTCTTAAAGTAGACTTTGTCTCGTTCAAGGTTGATTTTCCAGTTCTTCTGCCGAAGCTGCACTCTTTAGTGTTTGATTCAGATGCTGGGTCTCATGCTCTAGATATGTTTGCAAGACAGATGGGCAGGATGTCAGCCAAGCAGGGCAGATCTCCTTCCTTTTTGCGGTTCATCTTCAGAGAATACCACTCTGGCCGCATGTCTTCTCAGATCTTAGCTCCACTCATTTCTGAGTGTGAAAGACTCACCTCATCAGAATGGGAGCTTCTCTATCAGGCCTCTTATCAGCAATTGGAAGCTATCAATCAAGATCTAGTTAGTCAGAGGAAGCCTGCTCTTTCTGCAGAAGCTTTTATGGATCTCAACTCCATCGCACCCATACCAGAGATCTATGCTGTATGGGCATCTAGATATTCTGCTTTCTATGCCTTAAAGCAGGATCTGTTAAATCAAAAGATCCACTATCCCATTTCCTTGGACAGATTTCTCCATAGGGCCAGTTTTGGTAAGAGTACTTACTACAGATTCATTTTGGACAAAACTCAGTATGGAGAATTCTTAGAGCAGCAAAGGCAACTCTACATTCAGAGGAACATCCCTTCCATGGGACCCTCCTTCTCAGTTGCCTCTGGCGTTTTTCTGCAAATTTTTGAGGACCTTGAGATCAAGGCATGGGCTGTTGTCTCACAGCATGCCTCCTTGTTATCTCCTCTGTATTATCTTTCTCCATCCTAATATAAATCTTTCTCTCTTCTTTGTCTCACAGCTTATCTTTTTGCTTAATGACAAAATGGGGGAGACAACTAACGTAAATCTGAAAAACATATTTCATTTTTTTTGTATGATGTTTAGTATATTTTGTCATCATCAAAAAGGGGGAGATTGATGACCAAACTGTCCCCATAATAAATACTTCCATTTATTTATATATTAATTTTGATGATTAACAAAATAACACTAATGGATTACTTGAGCCTTGAGAACAGGAAATAAAAGAAAAATGAAAGTTCAAGACAATCTGGTAAGTCTCATCACTTCTATCCAAGTCTTTGTATCGACTTCTTTGATAAGCAGAACGATTTCCTCTTTGACCGGGAAACTCAAAACAAATCGATATCGCAACGACTCTCTGTCGTAACGATTTCTTTAGAACTCGCAACGACTCTCTGTCGTAACGATTTCTTTAGACCTCGTAACGATTTCTTTAGACCTCGTAACGATTTCTTTAGAACTCGCAACGACTCTCTGTCATAACGATTTCTTTAGACCTCGTAACGATTTCTTTAGACCTCGTAACGATTTCTTTAGAACTCGCAACGACTCTCTAGCCGTAACGATTTCTTTAGAACTCGCAACGACTCTCTGTCGTAACGATTTCTTTAGAACTCGCAACGACTCTCTAGCCGTAACGATTTCTTTAGAATTCGTAACGACCCTATAGTCATAACGATTTCTTTAGAGTTCATAACGATTTCCTTACAACTTGATAGTCATAACGATTTCGTGTAACGATTTCCTTACAACTTGATAGTCATAACGATTTCGTGTAACGATTTCCTTACAACTTGATAATCATAACGATTTCGTGTAACGATTTCCTTACAACTTGATAGTCATAACGATTTCGTGTAACGATTTCCTTACAACTTGATAATCATAACGATTTCGTGTAACGATTTCCTTACAACTTGATAGTCATAACGATTTCGTGTAACGATTTCCTTACAACTTGATAATCATAACGATTTCGTGTAACGATTTCCTTACAACTCGATAGTCATAACGATTTCTTGTAACGATTTCTTCAGAACTCGCAACGACTTGCTTGTTGTAACGACTTCATAAGTTATCACATCGATTTCCTTACAGTTCATAACGACTTGCTATAATTCATAACGATTTCATAAGTTATGAAGTCAGCAAGATTCTTTTATCAATTTCTTGATGCATCAGTATAATGCCTTTTTAATAGCGTTGAAAAGTCAAAGTCATATCTTGTCCGTTGACTGCTATGCATTAAATGCTCTCTGATCGTATCTCCCATGCATGCAGACAATATCTTCCATTTCTATGCTACTCTGTCTACGTACTTTTTTAGACAGAAAGGAGCCTTGCTGCAATATCTGTTCCATCTCAACTAACAATAGACAGCAGTCTTAGCTGTCTTCTATTTATTGATGATATGCTTACAGATATCTGACAAGACTCATCTGGACAACGTTGGACACAAGATACAAAGTTCTATGACATCTCTTTGGCGTGTACACAAGGATAAAAGACTGACGATCAGAAGCTTCCTTTGTGACCAGTCTAACGTACACAAGGATAAGAGACAACGGACACTTCAACGTTCGAATTTGAATCAGCAGTTTAAATAGAAGACTCAAGACGGAAAAGAGAAGATTGGAGAAACAACGTTTGATTTTAGAAGAAGAAAGAAATCCATCTCTTCGAGTCCTCAGAAGATTGAAACAAGAGCGAAGCTTCCACTCCAACCTTGTTCTTAGCTCTTAGCTCTCTGTGATCAAAAATAGTTTTTATTTGTGAGAGCTTGTGTAGTCCTTGGAGAGAAAAACCTTGTTAAATCTCTTTCTCTCTCGGGGGCTTAGGAGCTTCAGTGTGTAGCTGGTCAAGCTAGAGTCTGAAGCCTGTTTCCACACCCTTTTCTTATTAGATTGTGTTCCCTTCTGGACGAAGGAAGACCTGGTGGTATCCAGGGTGGTTGTTGTTCCCTTCAGGCTGAAGGAAGACCAGTTGAGGCTGGGTGTAAGGATCCTTAAGGGGGATTGTACCCTTGGTAGTAAAATCCTGAGGTATTGCTCAGGGACTGGACGTAGGTCTCCTGTGGAGAGGAGTTCCGAACCAGGATAAAAATCCTTGTGTCTTGTGGATGTGTTTTTGTGTGATTGTTGTCTTGTTTGCTCTAACTCTAACCTTGTTATTAAGTTGTGCAATCCTTTAGTAAACAGGTTTTAATCAGAGATCGAAGTTTTAATAACCCATTCACCCCCCCTCTGGGCTAGCTAGCTGGGCAACACCAACATGTCAATAGAGGGGGCAAAAATAATTTTTTTAATAACTCTAATTTAAATATTTATAGGGTGTTTGATTGCTATTTTTTATCAAATTATTTTCTCATTTTTGAAAAAAGGGAAGAGACACCTGTTTGGGTACGTTTGGTACACTAATCTTTTTTTTTAGGATGAAATCCTGCCGCTACTATATCTCTTCCCCAAAAAAAAAGGTCTCGAACTATTTTTTTTTTAAGACTTCGTGGACGCAGATTTGTCCTCTCACATTCTTCCGGGTGAACTCCTCTCGCGACTACGAAGGTATGTTCTCTCTTTCTCCCTGCAACTTCCCTCCTCTCGGAAAGCCTACCCTCCCCCCCACAGCATCGGGAACTCCATAGCACCACGGTCCTCCAGAGCTCCTCTCTCTCTCTCTCTCTCTCTCTCCCCCCCCCCGTCCTCAGAGCCTACCCTCCAGAGCGTGCCCCCCCCCCCATGTGGATTGAAAGAGAAATTTGGATGCAAATTGAAAAAGAACATGTTGCAGACATTGACAAGAAGTAGAAGAAAGTCGTCAAGAAAGACTCAGATTTGAAGAACAACAGCGTTTAACAACATCACATTCATCTTGATAAAGAACTTCGGAATAGAATTGTATTGAAAATGTGAGAAGATTATGTAAACATGCGGCATAGATCTTGAAAATTGTAGACTACTTTAACATCATGGTTATTAAATTTGATGATGTATTAATAGTTATTTATTAGTAATTCTCTTTTATAAATGATATAAAACTCATTTTCAAATGTGCTTGTCATTTTTATTATAAAAAATAATAAAATAAAAAGTGTCTACCAAACATGTCTACATAAAATTTAAAAATTATGTCAGTTCTGCCAAATAGATAGTAGCAATTTTTCTCAATTTTAAAATTTCATTCAAAAAATGACACACTATAATTTTTTAGTTAGAAAGAAATTTTAAAAGACAACTGCAATCAAACACCCTATTATACAATTCATTCTCTTATATAAATATTAGGTAAACTAACTATATTACATGAATATACTTGTAGAAATATATCCGTGATTAACTGCCAAAAGAAACACATAACGACACACTAACGAAGTTATATATTTTTTGCAGTTAGCTATACATGGTGAGGCCATGTTTTGTAATTAGTTTATGCGATGGGATTATTTTACACTAATAAAGAAATACGTCATAAATATTTTCTTAAACTAGTTTATTTGACAGCGGTTCATAGTGGTTAACAAGACAGAGTAATTTTGCGCATATCTTTACGAGGGGAGATTGGGTAAATGGTCCTTACTATAACAAGATTTAACATATATTATAATAGAAATATTTATTGTAATAAGTTACAATTTTATTAGAGACTAAACATTAAACCAAATATTTGATAGAGATTTTTTAATTAATTTACTCTTGTTAATATTGATATGTATATAGTAATGATAGTTATAGAAATATTATTGTTGTAAATATCCCAAAAACATCGATCTCCTGCAAACATGAGGGTCGACATACATAGAGTACTAGATCTCCTTGTACACTAATACTTTCATTTTTATTAATTTCCCCTCTTCCACAGACATTGGCGAAGCTAATTAACTTGTTTCGAGACTTTAGTTGTTGAGTTGAAAAGTATGATAAATAATGTTTTTATTTGGTGCATATAAATGTATTGATCTTCTAGAAGATTTAGGATCTTTTACCCCATATGTTGAAAGATAAGACTTGCGTTCAACACCGGCAATACGTACTTCCATTCATCTTTCCGGCAGTCGTCGCCGATTAGGAAAGCTGCCAAACCTTTTCACAACCTCGGCTTTAATTAGGTCTCTTTTATGATGGTAAAAGATAGAAAAGTTTGACGAGGACTCGAGTGTCATGTGGGCTTAAGAAGCCGGCCCACTCAAAGGACATGGACTGGGACCTTGGACTCTTCTTTAGTTGTGGAATGTGTAGCACTTTTAAGATTCTGATGATATTGTCAAACAACTTAATTCTAATTGTATCAATTTCTGCTATTGTAAGAGTTTTATTGTCGCTCAAGATTACGGTAGCACTACTTATTTATATGTAAGTAGAAAACTATTTTAGATGGTCCTATGGAGACAGATGTGGAAGAAAAAATTAAAAACTCAATCACATCCTCAATAGTGTTAATAGAGACTAATAAATAGTCTTGTTATCAACAATCTCCTCTTGAACAATATTCACTGTATCAGAAGAAGACTCCTCTTGAATTTTACCTTTCCTTTTTAATCTCCGACAATCTTTTCAAATGTGCCCTCTCTACTTGCATTTATAACACTCGATCTTTCTTGTCAATTTTTATCTTGTCCTATCCTTCTTATCAGATTCTTTTTTCTCAATTCTCCCTCTTACCATTAGAGCATCTTCTCTGATCTCCACCACGAATGTCTAATACTCGCCGTTTAATTTAACTCCCTAGAGTTTAAAGAAGTCTGGACATCATCAACATATCATCTCTTCCATATAACAAAATATTAAGAGTACGAAGGCTTGGTCTTCATCATCTATTTTAACAATAATTCGTAGCTAGAAGGCGGTCCCTCACTCGCCACCGCGTTTATTACATATGTGTGAAACAGTCTACACCTAAGAACACATAAGCTGCATTGCCATCTCCCATCTCCCATCTCCTTCTGACGCATACAAGATGCCCTTCATATGTCTACTGCATGGGAGTTGAGCGAGCAGGACAACCGTCCCCAATAACCGCTATTTTCTTGGGGGTTTCTTGGGAAGGCCCGTCACCCATGTAACAGTACTCTCTGATTAGGAAAGCTGCCAAACCTTCTCACACCCTCGCCTTTAATTAGGTCTTCTTTTTATGATGGTTATAAAAGATAGAAAAAGTTTAACGAGACGAGGACTGGAGAATCATATGGGCTTACGAAGCCGGCCCACTCAAAGGACTTGGACTTGGAGCTGAACCACGTGGTGATATTCTTGGGTACTGACGGTGTCCGGTTCACGTTGTTTATCCCATTATTTTGTTAGCTTTTAAGTGAAAATAGAAATAAAATAATTTTAGAGGATATAGTGTCCGATTAATTTTTTCTTTATCTTAAATTCGATACCGCAACGTAATATCAGAGCCCATGGTTATGTTTTTTTAGCCTGCATGCATTTATACTTTCTTGATATTATTTTGCACATAATTGAACCTAAATTATTAGCTTACACCTAAACGGCACCTTGGGAATAGTGTCCGATTACATATTTTTTTTATCTTAAGTTTGATACTGCAACGTAATATCAGACCCCATGGTTATGTTTTTTTAGCCTGCATGCATGTATACTTTATTGCTATTATTTAGCACATAATAGAACGTTCCCAAATTATTAGCTTACAAAAAGGCACCTTGGAATAAGCTGAGCTGGAAGGTCCAGTAGTCGCATATATAGTTAGTTTTTTTACCATGTAGGAAAAATTATATATACATCCTTCATATTCAACCTCGCAATATCTTCATATTAGATTCCATACTTTTGAAATAAAAAAAAACATCATGTACATCTTTGTCGTTTAATTTATTCTATCAATTTAACTTAATCACAGTTGAGTTAAGAGGATAAAAAAAAATTAACTTGTCCTCTATCTCTCTTAAAATTTATTTTTTCATAGTTCACTTTCATTTGCCCTTCTCTTTGGCCCCTCCCACCAACTCTCCACAGTTCTTTCTCATTCTCTCTCTATGCACCCACCGGAACCAAAGGAGGAGACCTCGCAGCGCCCCAAGATCCCTGGCCAACCCCTCCCACCTCTCTCTCTCACGCTTTCTTTCCTCCTCCCACACATAGGGGTGTTCAAAAATCGGTCCAAACCGAAAAACCGAACCGAACCGACCGGTTCGGTTCGGTTTGGAGAGTGCCACAGTTCAGTTCGGTTTGGAGCAGAAGAACCGAAATAAACCAAATATATGTATATATAATATAAATAATGTAATATAAAATAAAAAAGACAGTAGCGCAGTGGCTGGAGCGTTGCCATCCGTGGGGCAGGTTGCGAGTTCGAAGCTCGCAACTGGCCCCATTTAGCATGTTTTTCCCATTTTGCCTTATTTCGGTTCAAACCGAACCGAACCGATTCGGTCCGGTTCGGTTTGACCTCCAATTCGGTTCGGTTCGGTTTTCGCAAAAAAAGAGTCCAAATCGAACCGAACCGAACCGTGAACACCCCTACCCACACATGCCAAACCCCTGCCTGAGACCCCCATATGACGCCCCAAATCTCCACACCAACCTCTCCCACATTTTCCCTCTCTCTATGTTCTCTCTCTCACACACACACCCACTGTAAGGCCTTGGGCCTTATTGGACTCTTAATAGGCCTTTTTGCAATAGTGTTTGTTGATGGCACACACTGTCTAATAAGTGTTGGCGAGACAGAATCGTGCCATCAATAGTGTCTTGGTAGCAACAAACGTTGTCATCTAACCTAGTTTCTAGATGTAGCACCCTTGATTTTTTTTTAAAAAAATTATATTATATTTTATTATTTAATAAATGAGATAAATTGATTTAATTAGAATAAAAAAGAGAATACATGGAATAAAAGGGAATTAAAACAATACCCATTAAACTAAATTATTAATGGGTTATTCTAATAACTCAAACCCAATGAAATAGGCCCAAATAGGGATAGCCCATCATAGGATGAGAGTTAAATTAATGAAATTCGTATCTAATTAATTAAATAAATAGTAAAGGGTTAAGATAAATGTTAAATAATCCTTATATATCCAAAAGAAAAGTCCTTAACCCATCCTAACTCTTTAACCACAAAATTAAGCTCTCTCCCCTCCCCATTAGATAGATAAATGAGAGAAAAGGGGAAGATAAATATGCAAATTCGGAATTAATAGAAAATGAGAGTTTTAGAAGGAGTAAAACTCTAATAGCAACCCAATACACCCCCCAAACTCGTCCCTACCACCCATAGTTCGTGGCTGGAGTCCTAGGAGACGAAGGGAAGGCTAGAGAACGAAGAAGCAAGGAGGAGGAGGCTAGAACAAGGAGGATTTTCGTCACCAAAACTAGGGTTTTCTTCCTTCACGAAAATGT
>CM024753.1:27581215-27632487 GCA_014218235.1 Colocasia esculenta | reverse complement strand
TCAATATAGCGAACGTCACAACTCTTACGTTCCACTCATCGGTCTACAGATTGAGTAATAAGGTTCGAAGTGTTCAACATTTTTACTTCCACCGAGTAAGGCTCTTCCGACTGAAGAGTTTGTCTAGCAAAAAACCCTGCAGGCTACAAGTCGTAACGGTATTGTCGATAGTGAGGGACTGTCGAGGTAAGTGTGGAGTGTGGATCAAGCTAACTTTTCCTATCATTGTGTGGTTTCAGGATGTTATCTCAAGAACTTATTCTATCATGTGGACGGTCATTCCTGACATCGACGCCACATAGGGGTGTTAGTTATGGGTGTCCTCAAGCCAATCATAACTTGTACAATCTTGTCTTTGATAATAATAATAAGGCTTTTATATTCATTATGTGTAATTCGTTTATCGTTTCATTATGAAGTCCATGATTATACGCAATGGATATTAATTATGATGAGATCATAACAATGAATTAATATCCTTAAAACGTATATTCTTAATTGTTCATAGTCGGAGGATATTCGAGAAGAACATCGGATATCGGTTAGACTAGTACAGGTTGCACCTGCTCATATGATGAGGGTGACTGGTCTCATAGTCACTTGTGTGGAGACACTAAGGTGAATAGTAGGTGCTCATTGGAGAATGAGTTCACTGAACTGATCCGTTATGAATCGTTGGATGGTAATATTACCTAACTGTCAACCAGCTAGATTCATTGTCACAGTGGCGTGATTGGTCCTTAGACCTGAGACACCAAGGACACCTTGTCGGTGGACTTCTGGATTTGACCTTAAATTATAGATCTCTAGCCATGGGGTCTTAATCAGTTAAGTGTTCGGATCTAGCGGAATACCTTCGAAGGTGATTGTTGTGGTCAACATGTGATCGCTCGCTCTCGGTAATAAGAGAGTGAATGTTCTAGGGAAAGATGTCTGATAGTCCCTGGCCAGGGCATGACTACTTATCAGAAAGGAGTTTTCTGATATTGTTATGCGGCATCTAATCCAAGTGAGTGCGCGTATTAGGGTTTGATAGTTGACCATACCCTAAGTGCACTCAGGAGCATTGTACGAGCAAAGGATTATAGTCACGTGGTATCTGTTGACACAAAAGGTTCCTTGAATGGTTGCTGAACCCCAATGCTTTCCAGGATCAAGTGGTGCTGCTTGGCACCCAAACTTGATTGGAAGCCCGGTCAATTATCGTTAGACGATAATTGATTGTGTAATTAATTAATATGAGATATGATTATCACAGTAAGTCAATAAAGAGTTATTGGGCTTAATGGACTGAAAACTGGACTAACACTTGGGCCTAGAGGGTCACACGCAATAGAGTTCCGAACATACTGGGCAGGATGACCGATATAGACATTAAATGGGTTTTTGTGAAAAACCACAGAGTCCATATATTCACATGGAGAGTTAAACCCTGGCCCAGCGCCAGGCTCTCTCCCTGGCCGCCCCTCCTCTCTCTCTCCCTGGGTGCCCCCACCTTCTCTCTCTCCTCTCTCTGGCACATGGTGGAGTTGAGATCCGGGAGACACGTGGAGACAGAGGAGATCCCGTCTGCGTCGAAGCTCGCATGGATACGTCTAGAGGCGGACACCTGAACGGCTTGAAGCACCAGCGCCTCCAGCGCTACCTCCTCCCGGATTCGGGAGTTTTCGCAACCTGCAAGGAAAAAGATCAGATCTTCCTACGTGCGGGTTCTCCATTTTTGTTCGATTTTGACCGCCGGCAACGATATCTACCGGAGGAATCGCGTTTCCGCTGCGTCTGATCGATTCCTTATAGTGGTATCAGAGCCAGGTGCTGGTTCGGTCGAAATCGGCACCATGTGAACGTCATTTCTGTGTTTTTGTCGATTCGCATTCTGCATGAATCGCCAAGTTTGCCGCGTTCTTGGGTCGCACATGGGATGTGCACTTCCTGTTTGGTACATGGAAGTTGTTCCTGGTACAAGGGCTTCACGAAGACCCTTTGTGGCGTCGTTCGGCCCTCTGTAGAGGCCACACAACCCCCTTCAAGATGCCACCGCATGCTTCTTGGACAGTCCAAGAAGGGGCGCTTTCTGTAATTTTTTGGGGTTTTTTCGGGTTGTTTTGGGTTAGCGGCCACCGGCGGCGTCGGCGAAGGTCGCCGGCACCGGAGGCAACCTCCGGCGGCCTGGGGGGGGCTCCCCGCGCCGCCCCCAGCGCTGGCTGGGGCGGCGGCTAGGGTTTGCCCCAGCCGCCCCCCCCCCCCCCCTGTCGGTCGACTTACCGACCCGCCTGGGACGCTAAGGGTCCCAGCGCGCAGGCCGGGGGCTGGGTGGGCCGCGGGCGAATCCGGCCCGCGCCGGATCCGACCGGCCAAATTTTTTTTTTAAGTTTTAAAAATGGTTTTAAATTGTTTAAAAGACCAAAAAATCTTAAAATTTCCAAAAAAATTCTGAAATTAGTTTGAGAGTTTTTAAAATTATTTTAGCTCTCTGTAAATAATTTTCAGACTTTTGACCCAATGTTTATTAGTTAAGGGAATTCAAAATTGTTTTAGTTATTTCCTCTTATCTAATTAAAGCATGTTAATTAATTAAGAATGTGATTCTTATTAATTAATTAACAGAAAATTTTGGCGGATTCATGCAATAACAGCGAATGGCGTTTATCTAATGTTGATTAGATGTTCCATATTAGCTAAATTGTTTAGTTAAATGTGTTTCAAATATAATTATTATATTTTTGAAATAAAAGTTATTTCAGAAGTAATATGTGATAATTGCTTATTGATGCATGTGAGTGTTGATGTGTGATGGATGATCATGGACCTAGATATCATGTGATGATTTTTATGGTTTATGGCATGTGATGTAATTTATGAATTGCGTGCCTCCCTCTCTCCCTCTATTAAATCCAGGTGTACATTCTATCTCCCTCCTGTTATGTACTCCCCTTGACTGTTCAAGGTTTCTTATTATTATCTGATGTATATTATGGGTCTGCGAGCCCAATTTAATGTTACTTGTAATTTTAAGAAGCGGATTAGCAGAGATGGAGGAGAGTACCATGCAAGGCCTTCCTGGAGATAGAGTTACATCAAGCAAAAGCATTCGATGCGGGGCTGCCATATGTTTGCCATATTTGTGGATTACCAACGGCTCTGGTAATGCCACTTTAGGTTAAAGTCCATGATCATCTATTATTTTTCTTCATATATATGATATATGTGGAATGTGCTAGATATATATAATTAAATATGATATTCCAAATTCTATATATCAATAGCACGCAGATATAGAGACAAGATAAAATATGTCAAAATCCCTCCTCGTTCAAACTTTAAGCCATAGCGTAATCATTAGAATGAATTACGTGGCCCTCCATCATTATAGTTTTAGGATTGCCATTAGATCGGGCAAGTTTGTGTGCTATCCACAAGGCTTGTCCAATCTGATGAAAACTAAAACTATGGCATGGTGATGCCTTAAACGGAGTAGAGGAACGGTGTAGCTTTGTTGTGCTATCCACAAGGGCTACATCCAAATCTATGCTCGTTACGTAATGATGGTACTGCTTAACTAGATTAATGACTTGTTGTGCTATCCACAAGGTCATTAAATTCAGGGGCCGAAATAAGATCGGATATTACAAGAGTTGCAAGTGTCAAGGGTTGACCGCTTTCAGATCATAGTATGGTTTGTTGTGCTATCCACAAGATCATGCTATGAGTCTGTGAGATTCTGATCCCCGCTAGGAGACCATCGGTGTCTCCCATTCTGTATATCTGAGGGTTATACAGTCTGTCAGAAAATAGTGGGAGCTAATCTTGATTAAAGTCCTAATCTAGATTTATTATTATTATGAATATCTGCTAGTTGTGTTTACATTTCCTTTATAGGCAAAAATGTCGTCGGGTAACCCACTCCGTGGCATACTGGATGCCAACAAATTGACAGGCCCAAACTACTCTGATTGGCTCAAAACCTGAAGATTGTCCTCAGGTCTGAGGCATTGCCTATGTCCTGGAAGGTGAGATCCCCGCTGAACCACTTCTAGATGCACCTGAAGGGGAAACACTTGAATTTGCGAAGTGGAAGGAGGATTACACTCTGGCCCGATGCTACATGCTTGCCTCAATGAGCAATGAGTTGCAAAGGCAGCATGAGAACATGGATGCTAGATCCATCATACAGCACTTGCAGGAGCTCTTTGAAGAGCAAAAGCAGGGTACAGACTCATGTGCTGAAGATGATAGAGTGGATTGAGAGGCTCGAGGGGCTTGGTTTTCCTCTTGACAAGGAACTGAGCACGGACCACATTCTCCAGTCACTTTCAGATTCATATTCCCAGTTCATTGTAAACTTTACAATGAACAAGATTGAAGTGAGTTTAGCTGAGATGCTCAACATGCTGAAGACTGCTGAGGGCAACCTTAAGAAGGAAAAGCCTATTGTTCTCATGGTTGGAAAGTTCAACAAGAAGAGGAGAGCAGTGCAAGCCTTTAAGAAAGGCAATGCAAAGAAGCAGTCCAAGCAGAAGCAAAAGAAGGACATAAGCAAAGGAGAAGAAAAGGGCGAGTGCTTCCACTACAAGAAGAAGGGGCACTGGAAAAGAAATTGCAATGACTACTTTGCAATGAAGGCTTAGGAGAAGCAGAAGCTTGGCGAAGCTTCAGGTTTCTATATGATAGATCTTCATTTGTCTATTAGAGATTCTACATCTTGGGTTTTAGACACTTGATGTGTTTCTCATGTCTGCAATGATGTGCAGGTGCTGACAAGTAGAAGGAAGCTGAGCAAGGGCGAGGTGAACTTGAGGCTTGGAAACGGTGCAAGTGTTGGTGCACACACTGTGGGGACAATGAAGCTCAAGTTACCCTCTAGAGATTTACTTTTATTAGATGATTGCTACTTTGTGCCTAGTATCATTAAGAATATTATTCTGTTTCTTGTTTAGATAGAATTGGATACAAGTTTACCATTGAGAACAATTTGTTCAGTTATTTGAGAAATAAACTAGTTGCTTTAGCAAATTGGTGAATAGTTTGTATCTGCTTGATGTTTCTTATGAAGATCTCCATGTTGATGTTTCTCCTAAGAGAAGTAAGAATAGTATGAACACTGCCTACTTATGGCATTGTAGGCTTGGTCACATTGGCGAGAATAGGCTTCAAAAGTTGCATAAGAAGGATACTTGGATCCATTTGATTATGAATCATATGCAACTTGCGAATCCTGTTTAATGGGTAAGTTGACCAAATCTCCATTTAGTGGACATGGATATGGCCATGACATATTGGAACTAATACACTCAGATGTATGTTGTCCAATGTCTACCCAAGCCAAGGGTGGCTACTCATACTTCATTACATTCACGGATGACTACTCAAGGTTCAGATTTGTTTACTTAATGAAGTACAAATCTGAAGCTTTTGGGAAGTTCCAAGAATTTAAGAATGAAGTTGAGAAGCAAACTGGAAAAAGTATTAAAATCCTACGATCAGACCGAGGAGGTGAATACTTGAGTACAGAGTTCACACAATTCTTAAAGGATAATGGTATCCTTTCTCAATGGACTCCTCCCTATACACCACAGATGAATGGTGTATCGGAAAGGAGGAATCGCACCTTGTTGGACATGGTACGATCCATGATGAGTCGTTCACAGTTACCAGTTTCCCTATGGGGATATACGTTAGAGTCAGCGGCATATCTACTGAACAGGGTTCCCAGTAAATCTGTGTCTTCTACTCCATATGAGATATGGAAGGGTAGAAACCTGATTTTAAACATGTTAAAATCTGGGGCTGTCGTACCCACGTGAAGAGACACGACCCAGATAAACTGGAATCCAGAACTGATAAGTGCAGGTTTGTTGGATACCTAAAAGAAACGTTTGGGTACTACTTTTACCATCCTAGTGAACAAAGAGTGTTTGTCACCAGGAGAGCTGTCTTCTTGGAAGAGGAGTACCTTACCCAAGAGGACAGTGGGAGTAAGGTAGATCTAGAAGAGGTTCTAGATCCACAAACTGTGCAAAGTCCACAGTTGAAACATCGGTTCCGGAACCTGTTCAGGAATATACACACATTCAGCGTAGGTCTGGTAGAGTACCTAGACAGCCTGAAAGATATGTTGGACATATCAGTGAAGGCATGTCTTATAATGAGGATGATGATCCAAGAACTACCAAGAGGCTATTGATAGTCCTCAGTCAGGGAAATGGCGAGATGCCATGAATTCTGAGATGCAGTCCATATACACCAACCAAGTTTGGAACTTGGTAGACTTACCTGAAGGTATTGTACCTATTGGGTGCAAGTGGATCTTTAAGAGAAAGATCGGTGCAGATGGACAGATCACACTTATAAGTCAAGGTTGGTGGCAAAGGGGTATCGTCAAAGGCAAGGAATTGACTATGACAAAACTTTCTCACCAGTTGCCATGATAAAGTCGATCAGAATTCTTCTCGTCATTATTGCATACTTTGATTACGAGATCTGGCAGATGGATGTAAAAACTGTTTTCCTCAATGGAAACATTAAGGAAGAAGTGTATATGATACAGTCTGAGGGTTTTACATCCAAAGAGTGTCCAGATAAAGTATGCAAGCTTCAAAGGTCCATCTATGGTTGAAACAAGCTTCTCGTAGTTGGACATAAGGTTTGATGAGGCTATCAAATCTTATGACTTCCTTAAGAATGAAGATGAACCATGTGTGTATAAGAAAATCAGTGGGAGTGCTATCACTTTTTTCATACTTTACGTTGATGACATCTTGCTCATTGAGAATGATGTAGGGATGTTATCATCAGTAAAAGTTTGGTTGTCAAAGAACTTCTCCATGAAGGATTTGGGAGAAGCATCCTACGTATTAGGAATACGTATCTATAGAGATAGATCTAAGAGGATGCTTGGCTTGACCCAATCCATATACATAGATACCATTGTCAAAAGGTTTGGCATGGAAAATTCCAAGAGGTCTCATACCAATGAGACATGGGATTATTTTCTCTAAGGAGCAGTCTCCTAAGACTCCTGAAGAGAGGGTAGTCATGGATAGAGTCCCCTATGCCTCGGCTATAGGGTCTATCATGTATGCCATGCTATGTACAAGGCCTGATGTAGCATTTGCTCTAAGTGTTACGAGCAGATATCAAGCAAATCTAGGTGAAACACACTGGATGTCAGTGAAATGTATCCTTAAGTACTTGAGAAGGACTAAGGATATATTTCTAGTTTATGGAGGAGGGGACTTGAAACTTTGGGCATATACTGACTCGAGTTTCCAGTCATATCCAGATGATAGCAAGTCTACATCTGGGTATGTGTTCACCTTAAATGGAGGTGCAGTGAGCTGGAAGAGTTCCAAGCAAGAAACCACTGCAGACTCGACGACAGAAGCTGAGTACATTGCTGCTGCTGAGCCGCCAAGGAGGCAGTGTGGATGAAGAAGTTCATCACCGACCTTGGTGTGGTGCCAGGTGACTCTGATCCGATCACATTGTTGTGTGACAACAATGGGGCCATTGCACAAGCGAAAGAGCTGCGGTCTCATCAGAAGTCGAAGCACATTCTGAGGTGATTTCACCTGATCAGGGAGATTATCACTAGAGGAGATGTACTGGTGGAAAGAGTTCCTTCAGTTGACAACATTGCAGATCCACTGACGAAGCCTCTGACTCAAATTGTATTTGAGCGCCACCTAGAGTCTATGGGTTTAAGACATAAAGGTGATTGGCTTTAGTCCAAGTGGGAGATTGTTAGTTATGGGTGTCCTCAAGCCAATCATAACTTGTACAATCTTGTTCTTTGATATAATAATAAGGCTTTTATATTCATTATGTGTAATTCGTTTATCATTTCATTATGAAGTCTATGAAATACGTAAGGATATTAATTATGATGATATTATAACAATGAGATTAATATCCTTTCACTACTAGAAAAAGCGGTTTTACCGACGGCTATTTTCGACGGAATTGTCCATCGGAATATCCGTCGGAAATACAGATTTCCGACGGATTTCTGACTGATTTCCGACGCAATAATCGGAGTTTCCGACCCATTTCCGACGAAATTCTTTTCCGTCGGTAATTTTCTGACCAACTATTTTCGACGGCTATTTCCGACAAGTTTCTGACGGAAAGCTGTCGGAAACGGAGTTTCCGACGGAAAGCATCCGTCAGAAACGCCGCATTTTCTTGTGGTGTTTAAACGTATATTCTTAATTGTTCCTAGTCGGAGGATATTCGAGAAGGACATCGGATATCCAGTTAGACTAGTACAGGTTGCACCTGCTCATATGATGAGGGTGATGGTCTCATAGTCACTTGTGTGGAGACACTAAGGTGAATCTGTAGGTGCTCATTGGAGAATGAGTTCACTGAACTGATCCGTTATGAATCGCTGGATGGTAATATTACCTAACTGTCAGCCAACTAGATTCATTGTCATAGTGGCGTGATTGGTCCTTAGACTGAGACACCAAGGACACCTTGTCGGTGGACTTCTGGATTTTGACCTTAACTTATAGATCTCTAGCCATGGGGTCTTAATCAGTTAAGTGTTCGGATCTAACGGAAGACCTTCGAAGGTGATTGTGTGGTCAACATGGGATCACTCGCTCTCGGTAATAAGAGAGTGAATGCTCTAGGGAAAGATGCCTGATAGTCCCTGGCTAGGGCATGACTACTTATCAGAAAAGAAGTTTTCTGATATTGTTATGCGGCATCTAATCCAAGTGAGTGCGCGTATTAGGGTTTGACAGTTGACCATACCCTAAGTGTAGTCGGGAGCATTGTACGAGCGAAGGATATAGTCACGTGGTATCTGTTGACACAAAAGGTTCCTTGAATGGGTTGCTGAACCTCAATGCTTTCCAGGATCAAGTGGTGTTGCTTGGCACCCAACTTGATTGGAAGCCCGGTCAATTATCGTGAGACGATAATTGATTGTGTAATTAATTAATATGAGATATTAATTAATCGCAGTAAGTCAATAAAGAGTTATTGGATTAATGAGCTGAAAACTGGACTAGCACTTGGGCCTAGAGGGTCACACGCAATAGAGTTCCGAGCAGACTGGGCAGGATGACGATATAGACATTAACTGGGTTTTTGTGAAAAACCGCAAAGTCTATATATTCACATGGAGAGTTAAACTCTGGCCCAAGCTCCAGGCTCTCTCCCTGGCCGCCACCTCCTCTCTCTCTCCCTGGTTCTCTCTCTCCTCTCTCTGGCATATGGTGGAGTTGAGATCCGGGAGACGCATGCAGACCGAGGAGATCCCGTCTGCATCCAGAGCTCGCGTGGATACGTGTAGAGGCCGGACACCTGAACGGCTTGAAGCACTAGTGCCTCTAGCGCTACCTCCTCCCCGGATTCGGGAGTTTCGCAACCCCGCAAAGGTAAAGATCGGATCTTCCTACGTGCAGGTTCTCCATTTTTGTTCGATTTCGACCGCCGGCAACGATATCTATCGAAGGGAATCGTGTTTCCGCTGCTCTCTGATCGATTCCTTACAAGGGGATCTTCCTTGGGTTGGTGAATCAGATAACCATGGTATTTCATGAGCTACATTTTATAAGTGGGCTTCAGTAGACGAGCTCTTGTTGATAATTAAGTTTTCACCTTTTGGATCGAGTTTAGTAATTGAGCCTTCAAATGTCCTCGTAAAGAGAGTGAGAGGGTCCCTTTGGGGACTTAGGTGACGTTTAATAACACTTAAGTCTAAAGTCTAAAATTTTCTTTCACATCTATTCTCTAAATCTGAAACTTAAAAAGTACTTAATATACATAAGACATTCGTTAAGAGTTGTTTGATAAAACATCTAAACTTATTTCTAAATGAAAGTTTATTCTCTTAATTTTCCTCTTTAAAAAAATGAAGGATATGTCCAGTGACCGATGCCCGGCGTCCTGGGAGCCCGCCGTTGAGCACCTTCTGCCGGGGCTTCGACTGTCAGATGCCGAACGTCGAGAGCCGGATGCCAGACATTGAGCACCAGACGTCGAGCGCCGGATGCGGGACACCTGGTGCTGGGCACCGGGTGCCAAGGAGCGGGGCGCCAGACGCCGTGGCACTGGGCGTCGGAAGTTGGGCGCCGGATGTCGGGGCATCGGGCGTCGGAAGCCGGACGCCAGATGCCGAATGCCGGGCGTCGGGCGCGGACGCAGAGCGAGGGGCCAGGCGTCGGAAGTCAGACATCGGGCACTAAACACTGGTCGTCTGGCGTTGGGGCGCCGGACGTCATGCGTCGGCACTGCCGGACGTCGGGCACCAAATGCCAGACGTCGAGGTGTCGGACGCCAGGCACCGGGGAGCCAAATGTCGGATGCCAAACCCCGGACGCCAGGCTTCGACAGTCGAGCGGGACATCTGACGTCGGACGCCAGACGCCGAGCGCGGGGAGTCGGACGCTGAACTGTTGCCCAGTTGACGAGCCCAGAGGGGGGGTGAATGGGTCTTTTTAAAAATTTATTTGATTAGTACCTGTACTTAAAACATTCATAAAAAATGTTCTTCGATGAAGGTTAGAGAAGGTTAGTATAAAAGACAAAAACACAATAAGCAATCACACAACACAAGGAATTATCCTGGTTCAGACCTCCTCTCCTTAGGAGTCCTACGTCCAGTCCCTGAGCAACAACTCAGGAATCCACTAACTAGGGTACAACCCCCCTACGGACAATACAACACACAGCTCAGCTGGTCTTCTTTCACAAGAAGGGAACTACAATACCCTGGATTCCCACCAGGTCTTCCTTCACAACAGAAGGGAACACAACACCCTGGCTGCCAACAACACAAGAAGAATAAACAGGAATTCAAGCCCCTAGATCAAGCTTTAGCAAGTCAAGATCTGAAGCTACTAGCACTGAGAGCAAATAATGTAAACAAGACACTCTCTCAGAACTACACTGGCTCTCTTAGGATCTCTATTACAACACAGAGAGCAAAGAGCTAAAGACACACTAGAATTGAATTCTTGGCTCTTGGATTCTTTCAGAAGATCTGCAAAGCTTGTTTTTTTTTTTTTTCAATCGTAGGTCTCTCTCTTCTATATGTTTACTTCTGGAGCTACTATCTTGAATTTATATCTCCAATTTGAAATGTAGTCGTTGAAGTAACCGTTGTCTCTTAGTTTGGTAGACGTTAGACTGCTTGACACTTGGAAGCTTCTAGTCAACAATCTTTTATCCATTTGAGCACCCAAAGAGATAGGGTCTTCTGGCGTCTATATGGTCCAACGGTGTATGACAGAATGTCTTTAGGACCCTGCACATATTAAATGCTAGAACAGTAGACAGCTAGGCTGTCTCTTGTTGTCAGTAAACGTTGATGTGAATATTCACCAAGAATAGTAATTCTATTTTGCTATATTAAAAGGATGTTAGCAGAGTATGCACGATAATGGAAAGATCTCATCTGCATGCATGCAGCGATGCGTTCTGTCTTCATTAAATGCACAACAGTCAGATAGATATGTGAAGACTTTGACTATTCTACGCTTTCAGAAATAAGATAAATATCAAGTCGATATAAAACATAAAGTCGATGCCTGTATGACTTATGAAATCGTTATGATCAAGTGTTTACTGAAGAAATCGTTATGAGCACTTAATAAGTCGTTTATAGAAAGCAAATTGTTGTGAGCGCTAAAGAAATCGTTGTGAGCGCTAAAGAAATCGTTGCGCAAAACAAATCGTTATGAGCGCTAAAAAAATCGTTGTGAGCGCTAAATAAATCATTGCGCAAAGCAAATCGTTATGAGCGCTAAAGAAATCGTTGTGAGCGCAAAGCAAATCGTTGCGCAAAGCACATCGTTATGAGCGCTAAAGAAATCGTTGCGCGAAGCAAATCGTTATGAGCTTTAAAGAAATCGTTGCGCGAAGCAAATCGTTATGAGCTTTAAAGAAATCGTTGCGCGAAGCAAATCGTTATGAGTTTTAAAGAAATCGTTATAGATAAAGGAAATCGTTACGACGGGCAAGTCGTTGCGATGTCTAAGAAATCGTTGCGATGACTTAAGGAATCGTTACGACGGGCAAGTCGTTGCGACGTCTTAAGAAATCGTTGCGATGACTTAAGGAATCATTACGACGGGCAAGTCGTTGCGACGTCTTAAGAAATCGTTGTGATGACTTAAGGAATCGTTACGACGGGCAAGTCGTTGCGACGTCTTAAGAAATCGTTGTGATGACTTAAGGAATCGTTACAACAAGCAAATCGTTACGGTATCGACTTGTTAGCTCTATTGAAACCGTCATACATAAAGAAAATCGTTGTGGCTTTCAACAAAAGTCGATGTGGACTTAGAGAAATATAACCTTGAAATGATTAAAACTTCAGAGAGGTGATACTTATCAATATTTGCTTGTTTGATCTTGGTATATTTCCTGTACTTAAGACTTATAAAATATATGTTAGAAATTTTGATAGGGTTTTGTTAATCACCAAAATAAATATGTAATTAAAATTACATGGGGACAGACTGATCATCATGAACGTCGAGCATCGGGTGCCTGATGCAGAGCGCGGGGTCGGCGTCAGAAGTCAAACGGTGGACGTCGAACGTCGAGCACCAGACACTGGCCGTTGAGCACTGGAGCATCGAACGTCAAGCGTCGGACGCCGTCGGACGCCGGCACCAAACGCCAGACGTTGGACGTCGGGGCGCCGGACGCCAGACCTCGGACGTCAGGCTCCGACAGCCGAGCGGGACGTCAAGCACTGGCTGCCGGACGCCAAGAGCCAAGAGCCTTACATGTCTGAAGAAAAAAAAAGTGGCATATCTTTCACTTTTTTAAAAAAGAAAAATTAAGAGAAGAGATGTTCATTTAGACATAAATTTAGACATTACATCAAACAATATGAAAATGTAATATCTTATCATTTTAGACATTAGACATCTATTAAGTGTTATCAAACGAGGTCTTAGTCTATAATCTTCATGTAAAAAGTCATGTGATAAGTCATGATTTAAGTTTTTATTGGGTATAAATGCTAGGAAAAATTAATACTATATTCCTAAAATCTATATATTATATTTTATATTCCTTATATTTTATTATTTATGTTTTTATTATTTGATTGTATTCATTAACCCAACCAAAATAGAATTAATAGTATAAAATATTAACATGCCATTCATAATTCTCTCAAGAAAAAAATTGTTTTGCAACTCTCTTCTGTTGTTGGGCCCTAGCTTCACATGATCAATTTGAGAAACGCTTAACACCCAGGGGACCGAGCACAAAAACTTATGTGACTTGTTCTATCACTCCTATAATTGGTCAAGCATTGATCTCCCGATCAATCATAAGAGAGAGGAAGTAAACCGCATGGGTTTGTGCTCGTCACTAGGTACAAAGCATTTAGCGATCAATTTTAATAGATCATCTTCTCTCCCCTCTCTTAAAGAGAGATTTTAATACTTTCATCTCTTATTCAATAATTATATTCTCATATTGATAAATATTATTTTTATTTTGACGGATTGTTAATTTTCAATTTCAAAAATATAAAATATAATATGAAGATTTCATATGTATATGTATATAAATATATATATACATATATTTCTAGTGATGATATTTGTAGTGCAAATCATGAAATAAATAAGAAAGGTCAAATTTCATATAAACAGCAGTCATGCACATTAGTAGAAATGAATGTCTTATGAACAGAAAGACCATTCTATAATGATCGGTCTTAGCGACATTTCCTTATGAACAGAAACACATTCAATATGTCATATGAATAAAACCTAACTTCATATTATTAAAATAGAAGGACAAATACATACGACACATATTTTTATAATTGAAGAGATTACCTTTGTCACGTCTTAATAAAATGTTATTTATCGGAAGTGACAGAAAACAGACACAAAAATAATATTTATTCGTCTATTCATAGTGTCATAAGCGGAAGTCTTATTACACAAGTACTCCTCATAACAACTAAGTGAGGAGTAGATTAAAACAAACTCTATACAATACATCTTGTCTCATATTACTTAAAAAGAACAGTAAAAGTTGGCTCGGCTTGACACGTCCATTCACTTAGCTCACATACCCCCTTAAGCTTCACCCCCACCTTAATTACCTAAAAAGGGTAGGAAATAATGTGCTAACTAGCTCAGTAGAATTCAAATCATAATTCAAATCTATAGTTCAGGAGTGTACACATGATAACCAAGACAAGGATAGAACAGACATCAAAGAGACAATACCAGATTTCAGAACAATAACTTGATACAATGACAGTAAAACTCAGGTCATGCTCAGGTATATAGCTCAAGAATCGGTTCATATGTCAGTTACACAGTACATAAATTGTGATGACCATAATCAGAAAATATTTGATGCAATGCCAGACATCCCGACGCCCTTTATCATTCCACGTGGTCTGAAAATGAATTTGGGTGCTCCTCTCAGAACGGACCAACCCTATTTGCACAGGCATATCAGTCAAGTGGGGTCTAAAGACCCAATAAATGTCATCATCAGATATTCCATTCCCACAGGGATACTCAAACATTCAATCTCTCAGGATATCGAGGACTTACTGTGTCAGTTATTGTAAACAGAAAGTAGGATTACGGGGTACCATTTATAGATGGTAACTTCAAGAATAATTCAAAGGAAGGTAAGGTACACCATAGGGATGAACTCTATAGTAATACGACAGTAATTTACCAAGGAATGAAAGATGGTAACTTATTAGGCTCATAGGTTAAGCTTAAATACAGTTTTGTACACAGAAGGATGCTGGAATACTGCAGAACAGGGGCTGTCGACAGCCAGGAGGTGGTTGTCGACAGGTAGAAGCATCCAGAAATCAATTTCTGGTTTCTGGGACAGTACCTGTCGACACCATGGTCTGTCTGTCAACAAGGCAGTATGTCTGTCGACAGATAGGGTCTATCTGTCGACAGGTTCTGGGATACTGGGCTTGTCGATAGGTATTTTCTGTCTGTCGACAAGCCGCCAGTTCTCCTCCAAGAAATGACTCTATGTTCATTCTAAAAACTTTAACCATAAACCCTATGGATCAAGGTATGAACTATACAAATAGAAAGACTTATTTGTAGTCTCCACAACTGATTTATATACTGAACAAGTAAGATGAAACATAAGGCTACAATCTATACTTGTATAGCTAGAAACTTAGCAGGACATGGTACTAGAAGTATAGCTTCTATGACAATAATTATATGGAAAGATTCTTACAAGATAGACATCAAGTTTCAAAGTATTTAAGAAGTTCAAAGCAAAGCTTGAGGTACAAATACCTAAACAGAAACATTCACACTGTTCTAAGGACGTTGTGGCTTCTACAAAGACTCTACAGTATTTATAAAGGTCAAGGATGGAAGAAGAAGGAAGAGAATCCTTCGTGGAATAGAATAAAAATTCTTTCTTCTCCCACATGAACAATCTACAACAACCAGAGGACGAACAAGAGGATTGCAGGTGTAGTAGCTTGACTACTTAACAGGAGATTTCCTTACCATGTGTAGAAGATAGGAGTACAGAAGAAGGGATGAATCCTACCTGGTTGAAGAGGATGGAGAAATGACCACAAATGGAGGAATAAGCAGGTGAGCTTGTTGTTGTAGCAGCAACAGCCTCCAAGATGGCTCCACTGCCACTCTTCAGCAATAGCTCCAGCAAGAGCTCGAGCAGGAACAAGGTGCAAGAAGAACCAACAGTTCAAGCAGCAGTAGCCTCCTCACATTGTTAGCAACCAGAAACACCTTCCCAAACAAGATGTTAACCAGTGCAATGGCAGCAACATAACAGTGGAAAGGGGTTGGAAAGATGGTTTCGAATCTTGAGGGGAGGTATTTATAACCCATACTTCTCCATGCACAATGGCACGTCGGTTGCCCATGTGTCATGGTAAAAATCCTTTGATTTTACCTCAACACGTATAGCTCATGCACCTTTCCTCTGGTTACATGCAAGTAATTAGGTGTTGCTTAACCCCTTGGTACGGTGGCCTTTCAAGAGCTTTACACGTAAGCCCCCATAATTCACCAAAAATCCACATCGTAAATGACCCAACAAATCAGCTGGCTCTTAGTTTTGATGTAAACATGTCCAAAAAAGTCTTTTGTACTAAAATTTCAACCATAGATAAATATGGTGATTTTAAAATTTATTGATTTTTTTTTTTTTTTATTTTTAGAATTTATTTTACAGTAGGTGAAAAATCACTCGAAAAATAGTTGCGTCGGCTTAATCTCAAAATCCGAATGTCAAAAAATTTAGATATTTACATTTCTAATATCTCCACATTTTTCTGAAAATTATGGTGTTCTCAGATTTCATTTTCATTACAGTTTTTCAGTGTCGTCCTGTGGGAGCGCGCACGTCCGAGTACGACACTGGGATAATGTTCATTTATGCTAAACATTCTGAATATCAATTAATTCAATCTAAGAATAATGGTTAAGTCCAATAACCTTATTTTTAAAATTTTACAACAAATAACGATTTTCGGGGTGTTACAACCTTGTCGAAAATATAAATTATATGGATGACGTCAAACAGAACAAAAGGGAAGGAAAATACATAGGGAATAGGGAAGGCCCACACATAGCATTCAAAATGTCATATGAACAATTTTTAAAATCTAACTTCATTGTATTAAAATACTGTCTGAAACACACAATATATGACACACATTTTTATAATGGAAGGAATTATCTCATCAAGCATATGAACAACATAGATGACATCAAATAGAACAAAAAAGAGAAGGAAAATACATAGGGAATAGGGAAGACCCTCAGATAACATTCAAAATGTCATATGAATAAAAATCTATCTTCATATTATTAAAATATTGTCCAAAGCACAAAAACAAAAGAAACACACAGACATAATAGAAGGGATTACCTCGCCGTGTATATGAACAATATGAATGATATCAAACAGAACTAACATGGAAGGAAATAACACAGGGAACACTAAATGACCATACATTGCATCCAACATGTCATATGGACTCAATGGAGCATGATTACCCACTTGCAACAAAGATGTTCCATTTAGCACAAAAAATATGGAGAGCAACCAACAGATTGAGGGCGGAAGCAAGTTCCACAGCGACTAGGGTTTCGCCACGGTGGAGAATGGGGAAGGAAGAACTACCAAACAACACGCAACAAAAGGAGGAAAGACATATACCACGCAGTCTAGGGTTTTGCAACTTGCAAAAATAGGAGAAGAAAGTAGCACCAGAGCACAAAGGGAAGGAAGCAGCACTAGACCGTAGGTGACGGATTGAAGACGAAGGAAACAACACCAGATCATACATGACGAAGCGTAGTGGAAAGAAAACACCACAACACCGCAAGCGATGGATCAAAGACAAACGAAGGAGCACCATACCATAGGTGACATAGCGGAGTGGAAGAGAAGCCAAAGCGCAAACAAGCTGGAGGAAGGGAAGGAAGAACTCAAGACTAGGGGCGCCACATCGCAACGTTGAATGGACAAAAGGGTTTGCCAAATGGGACAGGGACATTGAGAGGGTAAACAAGTGGGGCAAAAAGATATGAAATCGATAAAAATAGGGTTAAAATTGAGAATAAGTCATTTCATTAAAAAAATTGGAATGAGTTATTTCTGATTCCAATCTCAAAAATAGAGTTAACTCACCTATCTCTAAAAACCTAACCTCCTTATCCTCCGTGTAAAGTACCATACTACCCCACCTATTTATGGGGGTTAAAGTTAACTCCTTTAACATCCCAACTTATTTTTTAGCGCTAAAGAGGGATAGGTTAAAAAGGGGATTAAACAACCCCCGGAAAAGAAGTGGGGATAAATGTCGGGTTAAGGTACCCCATCCTTCTTGGTGGGTTACCTTAACCCTCTTTAACCCTTCAGCCCCACTTCTTTTCCTTACATCATTTTGTCTTAAAAATAAGGTTAAATAATTTTTTATTATTTTAATTAGAGGTTGCTTATTCTCTAGATAAAATGGGCCTACCAGACAGAGAATAAAGTTAAAAAAATAACTCATGTCTATCCCCGTACCTGTAACCAACAAAAAATGTCTATCCTCGTACCACAGCACCCGAATATGAGAATGGCTTAGTGCACTTTTATATTAGACACTAAATTCGTGTAACACTTAATAATTAAGTTGTTATTTTATCACTTTCTATGTAAATGGTACCACATAAATTTAATATCTAATTATATTACACTTAAGGATAATAAACAAGTGCACTCAACCTTTTTCTCCGAATATATGCGCGTCTCAAGGACGACACTCCGAATGCCATCCACAGAATTGCAACCAGACCAGGGATGACACGTGGAAAGCCAGACTGCCTCTGGAGCGCTAGCTGTCGTATTGGCCCTCCAAGAAAATAAAACAGAACGGTGGCCCACCTGGTCCAGACAAACCACATGGATCCAAAACATGACAGATGGACGAATCCCGTTGCTTCTCCACTTGCTCTCAAACAACAGCTCCATACTATACATTATACAAGCAAGCTTGGCCAGACTCATTAGACCACAGTATGTCATTATTATACATATCTATGTGTATATATACAATATTAAATATGACTATTCAAATGTAAACTATCTATGTTCTTTATAGATGGGTTCCATTCCATCCTAGGGAGTCATGAAGTCACGGGCACATCAGAAATATTCCTCGCTTACGTTATTTTTTGTCATGCATGGTACGTCCATCATATATATAGGATTTGAGTAATAGTGTATGTATAATAAGGTTGATATGATATGCTTAATCTTATGTGATTAGTGTTGTTAAAACAGTGGGAATGCGACATAAAACATGGCAATTCACCAACATGTAAATCAGTGCAAATCGTATGGCAAACACAATAAGAAATAACATGTTCACGGGCACACCTCAAAAACAAAAATATAACATGAATATATTGATTATAAATATGGTGATTAAAGAATAATCAACAGAAGAAAGAAGACTGCGGAGGCGTTCCATAATAGAACTCGTCTTAGAGAAAGTTATCCCCCCACTATACGGTGTGATTGGGGTCCGGCGACCTTCTTCCAGGGTACAACCACAAACCACAAAATCGGTCCCGCACAAGATAGATTTTGTAAAACGAAAGCTATATAGAAACTTAATCCTCGTAAACAAAAAGTATGGGCAGGAAGCATGCACCGAACACTGAAGAGAGCGTTCGACGACGAGCGCAGGAAGCCGAACACCGGAGAGCGACGGCGCACCCAGACGGGAGGGCGGCGATGGAGACCTCGTCGGTGAGCAGTCCGGGGCAGCGAAGGGGCGAGAGAGAGAGCGGCAGCGCAGTGAGCGGTTCCTCCTCGGGGAGACAAATTGCGTGTCAACAGCGGTAACTGCGATTAGAGAGACCCTAATCGCTATATGAGACACCCACGCCCGCAAGAGCCAAGACAATGAGTCAGTTTAGGGAACCGGCCAAATAGGCCCAATCTCTCCAAGAAAAAGAAAAAACACAAAAATAAGAAGCAAAAAAAGTACCAAGACAAGCCGACAGAACCACGCCACACACGCGCGCACCCGCCCATCCCCTCCCGCCGGCGGCACGCGTGTGTGATATGGTTAGCATACTTCCACATTTATCTATAAGACATAGTCTCATGGACACTAAGGTTATGAAGCCCTACATCTCCTTAGAGATTTCTCACGTGAGATTAAGGCCCTCACATAAGATACAAAGCTTACACACTTTTTTATACACATTTTTACTTTATCAAATTTTTGTGTTTCTTTCCCTTTCTTAAATTACCCCTCCTTTTATCCATTTTTACCCAACAATTAGATCATATAGAGGTAGCATCACATAAGATGAGGACACAAGTCAAAAAAAAAAAAGAGGACACAAATGGATTGTTTATTTAATTTTATATAATCAAATCATATGAGATTATAAGAAATAATGTATATAAAAATAATCGCATCTTCCTAATACTAGTCTCTCATCTTAGAAAAGTTCTTATTCATCTCTATTTTCAAAGATAGAAAACCTATTAACAAATATTCATTATTTTTTTTTTTTCACCTTTTAGTCAATTCTCATAATCTTCCAATGCGGTGTGCCCTGACCCATTTTTACCGAAGATCTCAAATTGACCACGTTTAAAACACATTATATATGCTATATGTGCATGCTATTAGACGTAGGTCGATACGACCTAATTATCATATAAAAAAATCAAATCGCCCCTTAATCCCACGAATAAGAACAATTGTCCGTCTGCAAACGTGCTCTTCGTTTTTATCGCTGACGAGGGGACTAACCTACCAGATGGCCCCGGTAGAAGCCGGATCCGCCCCGTCCAAACACACAGATCTGAGAGATCAGACGGTGGAGATCTCACATCTTGTCCACCATAAGGGACCAGCGAGCCGTTGGAGAGCCTACGTCGTGAGAAGAAGCCACCTTCGCCCGTTAAGACTCAGGAGGACGGCAACTGAGGATGCTTACTTAATGTTTTCTAGAATTTTATTTCTTGGTTTCTAAAAAATTCTGGTCCCCCTCCCTAGTTGGTTAATGAACCAGATCTGAATCGAGTCTGAGTTAATTTGAGTTTAGTTCGATTTTTAATTGATAGATTCAGGCGTAGCCCAACATGGAGACGATATTCGATTTTTAAAAATCAGACTCGACTTGAGACGATTAAGTAAGTCCGGTCTAAGACCGACCAATTCGATTTTACATTTTTAAAAATATTTTTGTTGTTTTTTATTTTTATTTTTTACAATAAAATTAGTGTTTATTGAATCATAACAACTTAAATTAAATATTAGACCAATCTAAATAAACTCATTTCTAATTGTTACAAATATAAAATAAATATTAAGTCATTAAATATAACTTCACAATATAATTTTTAATCTAAAATTTTATAATATTACAATTACTGCTGTATCTTTTGTCTTAAAAAAAAAATTATCGTGCCATCGAGCCGTCCGATCCGGGCCGAACTAAGTTCAGATCTGACCCAATTTTATTTCGGGCTAAATTCAAAATTTAAAAGAGATAATATATTTGACATAAATCCGTGTAAAATCGAACCCGGTCATCAAATTTTCGAATCTATCCGACCCAATTGACATCTCTATTATTGACTCGAGAAACACTTAATCACCGAGCAAATGCTCTAAGTTATCCCCTCTCACAAGCATTTGTAAGCCTCTATTTGTGAAAGCAAAGGCTCCGCTGAGTACCTTCGCTTGTAAGGGCAGACGGTTCGATCAAATGTTAAATATTTTTTTATTAAAATTATATTTTAAAAATATTTAACTCAAGATTAAGGATGTCGAAGTTGAAATTTGCAAAATTTTCGCCACCAACTTGATGATACACAGCAGTTGAAATTTCCATATTTTTTCGCCGCCAATTTGATGATACACGGCAATGTCAAGAGATCGATGTTAATTTTGTCTACTAAGACTATATTATATTAGAAAATATTTGTTTTTTTAATATAAAAATATTTATTATATATTTGGACATCCGTCCACAAATATTTGTCCATAGATATCGTGTGGTCTACGCGCACAGTTTCGTATTCTTTAATATACCAATAGAAGAAGAGGAGACGTCCAACTCAATGATTTGAGATTTTTCTTTAGGGTGTGTGGAGAGGAATCATGGATGGGAAGGTACAGGGGTCAATGTTAGGAAAACTTTACGTATCTAAGGCATCCCACCAACTTGGCCCGCAAGGTCAGGGTCATATCTTTTGTTTTACGTAGTAAAGTATGATACTAGCTAGACTCAAAATATTTTGATAAGGTTGGTCTAACTGGTAAATATTTCGATGAGCCGATTTTTGGAGTTTGAACGATCAAGGAGAATTAAAAAATATGGGTTAATTTGTTTGCCATCGGACTTGCAAAAAACCTCAATTTCAGAGATTTTTTTTTTGAATAAAATTAGGAGGGCGAAAAAGAAGTGTTGTCAGATATGAAACTAAAGTTTGTTTGGTGAATTCATGCTTTTTCCGTTCCCCTTTCAGAATTCAAAAATTTTAATGGTAAAATCTACGGTTATTATTATTCTATAAAAAAAATATTGTGTAAGTGGGAAGCCAACTGTAGGATCAGCACAATTAGTAGGATAGCACAGCCGGGCATGCGCTTGGTTGGGAACCGCTCGAGGCGAAGTAAAGAGGGTGCTAACAAAAGGGCGTTGCGGACTCGGCCGTCCTCCTGCTTTTAACACCTGCCAGCGTTGCGGTGGCAAGCGGAGGCCAGAGAGCACGAGAGGGTGACGCCGGAGAGGAGGAGGAAGAGCGAGGAGGGGGAGAGGAGGGTGTCGATAGATCGCTCCGGGGATGATGCTGCTGCGGTACCTGTTCGGGGTGGCTGTGGCCTCCCTCCTGGGTTTCCTCCTCCTGTTCGGGCTCCAGGGGAGGAGGAGAGGGAGGAAGCCCAGGGCCCCGGCCAAGGCCGCGTCCCCGCGGGCTGAGGAATGTGGGTCCCCTATGGCCGGCGACGGCCCAGCGGACATCATCGTCGTCGGAGCCGGCGTCGCCGGGTCCGCACTCGCCTACGCCCTTGGGAAGGTGAGATCCAGCCCTCCTTCTGGACCGACCTCACTTCTGGTTTTGACAGGGTGTTTGCTCGGACGGCAGGGTGGTTAGTTCATGGATGATTTATAGTTGGTTCTTGGATGTGTTTGGTCGATTTGAAAGGAAAGACCAGTTCTTGAATGCAAGTGCATTGTTCTTCGTGAAAAAAACATATCATCTTTTGGCTTGTTTATTGTCCTCTTTGGAGAAGCGATCTGAAGGTGTTCTTACGTCGCCAATTTTGCCTGGTTTTCTCTGTTCCCTTCTTTTTGTTCCGAAACAGTAGGGTTAAGCTTCCCTTCGTTGTTGAATAGGGAAATGTCTAAATTTATGTCTAAACTCCTCCGATGTATGGTGTTCTTCCGGTTTTATCAAGTTGGTGTGTGTTGTATACTTTAGTTTTTCTATTTTATGCTTGTTATTTGCCTTCAAATGTTCATATGAACCATCAGTTTTGAGGCCCTAGATCTTAAAACTTCCCTTCAAAGTGCAGAGCGCAAAGATAAATGGCTTCGTAGCTGATAAAGTTTCAGAATTGCTTCTCTTTCAACCTAAACTGAATGGTGTTTTTTTTTGTCTTCTTCTTTTCCCTTCTGATCCATAGGATGGGCGTCGGATTCTTGTCATTGAGAGAGATTTGTCAGAGCCTGACCGGATTGTTGGAGAACTGCTGCAGCCTGGTGGTTACCTAAAACTTATTGAGCTGGGTCTTAAGGGTAGGTATGCCGGGGGGATTTCTTCATGCAACCAACGATCACATAGTTTGAAGTTTTCACACATCCCACCATGTGGGTTTTAATCTTGTATCTTGAAATCATCATCAGTTGATAGTTGTCTTCAAGTTCTGTTTGTTAGATCCCACTGTTTTGACTCAGCCATCTCTGTTGGAATTCAATTGTGTATGTTATGCGCAGACTGTGTCGAGGAGATTGATGCTCAACGTGTTTTTGGGTATGCACTTTTCAAGGATGGGAGGAACACCAAACTCTCATATCCCTTGGAGAACTTTGACTCTGACGTTGCTGGGAGGAGCTTCCATAATGGGCGCTTCATACAGAGGATGCGAGAGAAGGCTGCCTCTATTCCCAAGTATGCATATTTCTATTACCACAAGAATATTGAGTTTTGTACCCTTTTCTTAATCTCATCTGGGAGATTACCTTGTTCTTCGATGCACAATGGATTCTTCAACCAAAAAACGTGTAGTTAGGAATTATATGATAATATCATAAGCTGGAAGCTTGGTTTGAGGTAAAATTCTTCATGAAGAACAATTAAAGTGTCGTTCGCAGTAATTTTAGTTCTTCCACTCAAGAAAAAAGGGTCTGTCTTGATGTGCCTACGTTTGGACATGATGGAGAACCTATTCTTCCATCAATATTCACCATAAATATTAGTGCATCTAAGCGGAAAGCTTATTCCAGAGGGTCATGTTTATGTACATGTATGCATGCAGAAATCAGAAACACTGTTCCTACCAACTAACCTTCCAAAACCAACATTTTTCCTGCCAATTAGACTTCTCCTTTCTCATGTTACAGGACAACACGATAATACGAATTGCTTTGTAACTTCCTTGTGTTCTGCAATCTTTGAGTTGCTATTATCATAACCTTGGTCATGCCTCATGGCCAGATTTCTATTTGTTTTATAAATTATCTGTTCTCATATAATTTCGTTAAGATATTCATTTGATCCATAATGGAACTAAAGACTTTGTATACTCCTAAAGTAAAACTCATGTAGCTTGTTGAATATATGATAGCAACATATGGCAAATGAGGACGTCTTTGTCCATATTCTATTATTCTTGATAAATAGTTTTAAACATTTTGTGTTATCTTGTCTGTCTCATTTGTTCCCCACTTCATCTTGACACTTAAATCTCTTTCTCAGTGTTCGTTTGGAGCAAGGAACTGTGACATCATTGATTGAAGAAAATGGCACGATTAGGGGAGTATCCTACAAGACCAAAAGTGGTGAAGAGCTTAAAGCATATGCACCTCTTACGGTTGTTTGTGATGGTTGTTTCTCAAACCTGCGACGCTCTCTCTGCTCTCCAAAGGTGAAATGCTCTTTCAGTATAAAAAAATTACAGCTAATACGTTCCTCACTTGTATCTGCTTTGCTGCATTTGTTCATGTGTCCTGTCATATCATCAGCCTAGATTAATAGACATTGGAGAATCTGTTTCTTTTATGTTTTGCATTTTGTATTTCTAATATGCTGTTGGTATCTCAGAAGCTTCTGATTTTGAGTGCTCTTATGCTGTTTCTTCTTGACTTGTAGGTGGATATACCCTCTTGTTTTGTTGGTTTGGTCCTGGAGAACTGCCAACTACCATACCCAAATCACGGTCACGTCATTCTAGCAGATCCTTCACCTATCTTGTTCTACCCTATCAGTAGTACCGAAGTCCGTTGTCTAGTTGATGTTCCTGGCCAGAAGGTCCCTTCCATAGCCAATGGTGAAATGGCAAATTATTTGAAGACTGTTGTTGCACCCCAGGTAATTTGGAATGTTTTTTTTCATCTTGGATGACCAAAATCAACTAAGAGCAGTTTACCTTCATTATCTTGAGTTTTTTTTTCTGAATGTATATCAGCTCTAGTATTCTGGAGCTAGATTCTTATTTCGAAGTTTTCGTCTGCCTTTCAGCTTCCTGAGGAACTGAAGGACTCCTTCATATCTGCCATCGACAAGGGCATAAGAACAATGCCTAATAGGAGCATGCCAGCAGCTCCCCGTCCAACCCCTGGAGCCTTATTGATGGGGGATGCATTCATATGCGCCATCCATTGACTGGCGGAGGAATGACCGTGGCATTGTCTGATATTGTTGTTCTACGCAATCTTCTTAAGCCTCTACATGATCTCCATGATGCACCAGTTTTATGCAGATACCTGGAATCTTTCTATACATTAAGGAAGGTGAGGGAAGATAATCTAACATTAGGTCATAAATGTAATAGCAATTTGTTTTAGGTATTGAATTTCAGAGCACTAACACCCTTGGTGTTATGTTTCTCTACAGCCCGTCGCTTCCACCATAAACACATTGGCAGGTGCCTTATACAAGGTCTTCAGTGCCTCCCCCGATCAGGCAATGAATGAAATGCGCCAAGCTTGCTTTGATTATCTCAGCCTTGGGGGGTTGTTTTCTACTGGTCCAGTGTCCTTGCTATCTGGTCTCAACCCTCGTCCCTTGAGCCTGGTTGTTCATTTCTTTGCTGTCGCTATATATGGAGTTGGTCGTTTGTTGATCCCATTTCCTTCACCTAAGCGAATGTGGATTGGAGCCAGATTGATTTCGGTGAGTGGCTAAGACACTTGATGTTAGCAGATAAATCTTTCTTCTTTTAGTGGTTAATTTTCAGTTGATTCTTTTAACTCTGTTCTTCATTAAGGTCTTTCTTTGATTCTTTAACGCAGCCACCTTTTTAGGTTGATCAATTCTTCCTGCTCTTGAGTTTTCACTAGAAAGCGGGGATTCTAGATGTCTGTTTCTATCTCTTTATTGAATAAACTAAAGAAAAACGCTATACTGTTTCAGCTTTCATATAAATGGGGTCTAGTCCATGAAACCAATAGTTCTTGTAAACTTGGGAAAAAGAGAGAGAGAGAGAGAGAGAGAAAAAAAAGTGGCCTCTGCCCTCTGGTATATCAACGTTGCTGCTCAGATAGATGCCTAGAAAATACAAGCGGCATGCACACCTTTGTGTGAATATTTACTCTAAAAGAACTCTTTTAGAAGAAGGGCATATGATACCTGTAGCTTATCATCCTCCTTTGGATTAGATTCTACGTGGGTTACTGCTAATCCTTGTGTTTCTTGTCTTAATGTCTCCGACTATTTTCCTGACCACAAGGTCCACCTCTGCAGGGCGCTGCAAATATCATATTGCCCATCATTAAGGCAGAAGGGGTCAGGCAAATGTTCTTCCCTGCAACAGTCCCCGCATACTACAGAGCTCCCCCAACAGAGTGAAGGAAGATGTTATCGTCGTCACCATGTCGGCAGGGGCGTGTGGTCTTTTGCTTGCCAAGGAAAACTCTTTTTTTTTTTTTTTTTCAGAATTCTTCGAATGGTTTTTGTATCAAAAGAGCCTGCCAACTGGAAGTCGAAGTCGTTGCCGTCCTGTTGCCAGAGGAGCTGCGGAATTGCACTTGCCAAGGTCAACCGGTAGCTTGGGTTTCCCCTGTCGGAGACGTACTCTTGTGTCAGTTGCCCAAGTTTGGATGGTGTTTCTTCTTCTTGTTGGCACGGAGGAGTTTATGGGAGGAGATTACTCGGGATGTGTCAACATGTACGATTTAAAATGGCGCAGCGCAGCTGTAAATATGCTAGTATTAACTTGGTAGCACCGTTTTGATCAGGAGTCTTCTTTTGTCTTTTCCTTTTGGGGGGAGGATGTGTTGTTCTGTGAACTGTTCTTTTTTGCTACTCCTATGATCATTGTGTCGGGGGACCCTCGTTAAATGTGTATCTGGCATTCTTCTGTTGTCTCTTCTATTTGGGCACGCACGCTGGTGATAACAAGAGTCGCCAATGGGCAGACGCTCCTACCTAGTTGAAAATTGAGTCTGGAGCCTCTCGCAACTCGGGAGGAGGGAACTCCATGAGTATCAAACTCACAGTGATGCGTTTATTTTGCACTTGGTGAACTTTTTTTGCAAACAGACAATAATATTATGTATGGTCGCATTCAGGTACATATGGTTGCATTGAAATACATATGGTTGCATTCAGATATTTTATATGTAAACAATAATAACTGTTATGTATGGTCGCATTCAGGTGCATATAGTTGCATTTAGATATATATGGTTGCATTTATGTACATATGGTTGTATTTAAATATATATAGTTACATTCAGGTGTATATAGTTATATTTAGATGCATATGGTTGTATTTAGGTACATATGGTTGCATTTAGATGTATATAGTTACATTCAGGTGCATATAGTTGTATTTAGATGCATATGGTTGCATTCATGTGCATATGATTGCATTTATATGCTTTATATGTACCTTAATAATCAGGTCTAAATATAACTATATGCACCTAAGGCATCTAAATGCAACCATATGCATCTGAATGCAATCATATACATCTAAATGCAACTATATGTACATGAATGTAACTATATACATCTAAATGCAACCATATGCACCTAAATGCAACATATGTATCTAAATGTAACTATATGCACCTGAATGCGACCATACATAACAGTTATTATCTGTTTACATATAAAGCATCTGAATGCAACCATATACATCTGAATACAACCATATGTACCTAAATGCGACCATACATAATAATTATTATATGTTTGCAAAAAAAATTTCACCAAGTGCAAAATAAACGCATCACCGTGAGTTTGGTGACTCATGGAGTTCCCTCCTCTCGGGTTGCGAGAGGATCCGAACTCAATTTTCAACTAGGTAGGAGCGTCTGCTCATTGGCGACTCTTGTTATCACCAGCGTGCGTGCCCATATAAAGCACCTAAATGTAACCATATGCACCTAAATGCGACCATACATAATAGTTATTATATGTTTGCATATAAAGCACCTAAATACAACCATATGCATCTGAATACAACTATATGCATCTGAATGTAACCATGTGCATCTGAATGTCACCATACACAACAGTTATTGTGTGTTTGGACAAAATGCACCTGAATGCAACCATATACATCTGAATGCAACCATATGCATATGAATGCAACATATGCATCTAAATATAATCATATTCACCTAAAAGCAACCATACGCACCACAATGGCCAAACCAGCAGAAGTAAACACTGAAAATGTTCGTACGATTGTATTAGGGGGGGGGGGGGGGGGGGGTTTATAACCCAGTAGAGCTCTTATGCGTGAAGACATGCAGGTCATTGATGTGTCATAGTAAAAACTTTTGGTTTTTACTGTCACACGTAGCCCATGCAATCTCTCCAATGTTACATGTAGGTAACTAACGTATAACCCAGTCAAATCAAGTAGTTTAAGCCTTACGTAACCATGGTTATGTAAGCAAAGAATAATTGGTTAAAATGGTTATCTTAAATGGGCTAAAAATCAGTTGGCCCAAAGATCATATTGAAAACACATTCAAATGATATCCATTTGTGTTAAAATTTCAGTCATAGGCTAATATAATGGTTTTATAAATCATGGTGATTTTAGTTTAATTTTTAGAGTTTATTTTGCACTGGTGAAAAATCGTCTGGAAAATAGTTGCGTCGACTTAATTTCGAAATCCGTACGTCAAAAAAAGTGAATATTTACATTTCTGATGTCACCATATTTTTCTGAAAATTATGATGTTCTCGAATTTTATTTTCATTACAGTTTTTCGGTGTCGCCATGTCAGAGCGCACATTTCTGTGTACGACACTAAAAGTAACGTTTATTAATATCAATTAATCTCAGATATTAATTATTTCAATCTTATAATAATAATGAGGTCTAATAACTATATTATTCATATTTTTCAACTATTAAATTTTTTTAGGATATTACAGTCCCGAACCCGACAGACATTAATATGTATATTTTTTAATAATATTTGTTTTTATATTAAAAAATTATAAAATAAAAAATGTCATCTTTCACAATCCGATTTTAAAATAAAATTTTAAAACTAAGGAAAAAAATAAATTGGTGTGTTACTGTTGCGCATTTGCGCAACAGTAACTGGGAGAGGAAGAGTGGAGAGACGGCGGGAAAGGGAGGGGGAGAACCGAGTGATCGGTCAAATGGGGGAGTGGGGAGGAGGGACGGAAGTGGGAGCCACGCGTCACCGTGAGGTTGGTGACTCATGGAGTTCCCTCCTCCCGTGTTGCGAGAGGATTCAGACTCTTGAAAAATTGTACTAAAGAGGTGACATTGGAACACTCTTTGACGGGAAATGATGGGTGGTTAAATCGAAGTCCTTATTATGTTTTATGAGAAAGATTTATTGTATTTTAGGAAAGTACAGTAAGTGCAATCTATTTAGGATGACAGCTCATATGGCGCCACATGAACTGTCATGTGATTTTTCTTTTTTTTTTGAAACTTAACTTCTTTCTTTTTTGGAGCCTTACCCATTTATTTTGGAGCCCAACTCATTTATTTTGGAGCCCAACTTTTTATTTTGGAGTCCAACTTATCTTTTGTTTTGGAGCTAAACTATTTTTTAAGCTCCAAAATAAAAAATTAACGTTCAAAATAAATGAGTTAGGCTCCAAAATAAATAGGTTAGGCTCTAAAAAGAAAATTAGATTTTAAAAAAAAATTACATGACAGTCCATGTGGCGCCACATGAGTTGTCATCCTAAGTAGATTACACTGTACTTTCTTATATTTTATATGGCCCATTAAAAGACCCGACAGTTGTAAATTTTTTTCTCTCTTCCTTACCCTCCTCTCCTTGTCATGTCTCACGAATCCGGTTTCTCTTAGTACATGGGAGGACCGGACTCCAGCAATCACCAATGAGATGAGGGGTATTTGAGAAAATTTTACAAAGAAACTCAAAATCTGAAACTTTTTCACATTTCTATTTGAATTTTTTTGTAAAATACAGACAAGTGCACCCAAACCCCCTCGTCCCATTGGTAACTGCCGAAGCCGAGTCCTCCCATGTAATCCATGTCTCACTCTTTCTGTCGGCATCAACTTTGGTATCAGAATCCAACCCCGTCCCTGTCGCATCGTCTTCTACCCTCCCCCACGTTCGTGTTTCGCCCCACAGATCCACCGGACCCCGGCGCCCGCTTCCATTCCTTGCTTCGGCATAGCGAAACACCCCCCCCCCCCGCTAGCCTTGCGCTCCCTCTCTCTCGCTGTGCAAAGAGGCGACCGGCGACACCTCGCGAAGCCGCAAAGAGGCAGCCCGTGACCACTTGTGAGGTCGTCGCGACATCCGTGAGCGCACCGCGATGCCCTCCCTCCTCTCTGCTCACTCTCCACTCCCTCAGGCTCTCCCTCTCTGGCGCCAGCCCCATCGGAAGGAGAAAGAGGAAGTAGAGGGAGGAGACGTCGCCGCCCGCCACCGGAGCCTCCGTCGCTCGGAGCCCCTGCCGATGCTGTTGTCGCCTTCCTCCGGTGCCGCCGTGTCCTTCTGCATCTACTGCGACTGCTTCTCTCCCTCTCTCTGAGCGAGGGCTAGGAGGATAGAAGGCAGATCCGCAAAGGAGGAGCCGCCTCTTTTAAGGAACCCGGTCAAACCTGTTTGACCCCATTTTGGCCGGATCACCCCCCTACCTCCGCCTATGCTGCTGCCACAGTTTGCTCATCCTACGACTGCTTCTACTGCCACTACCACCAACAGCCCATTGTGGATGCCTGCGCGACTCCACCGACATTTTTCGTGCATCACAAGGGTGCCCATCTAAAATATAACTAATTAAATAAAAATATTAAAATAATTATTAAAGAGTTTAAGACATAATTTATTTTTTAAAAATGTAAATAATCTAAAATTCACATGATAATGTATTTAAAATATTTGACTCACGACATTTCAAACAAATTCACGTGATCATGTATTGAACACGTAAAGTTAACCACATCATGCCACCAATAACATAACAAATGGCCAGCCTCATTGCATGTGCACATATATTCTCTATTGTCTTATAGAAATCTTAAAAAAGAATTAGAGAAAGTCTCGACGCACACCCACCAGACAGCGATTTGTTCGATACTTGCTAAAGTACTCGACATTTCAAACAAATTCACATGATAATATATTGAACACGTAAAGTTAACCACATCATGTCACAAATAACATAACAAATGGCCAGCCTCATTGCATGTGCACATATATTTTCTATTGCCTTATAGAAATCTTAAAAAAGAATTAGCGAACACACACCGAACAGCAAATTGTTGTCCGGTACTTGCCATCACGGCACGGTGTACTTGCCCCCCCCCCCCCCCTCGAGGGGGATGTGCAGCAAGACTTTCTCAAAAAATTATATAGATATGTGAGTAAGTGAAGAATCTAAGTCTATTACAATCTCACAAAAATTTATTCTCTATTTACATTCTACGAGGCGCAGTGAAATAGAGAAAAATTAATTATTTAGGAAAGGTACTTTCATTATGCTAATTAAATAAAGACAGATTTAAATAACACATTTTTATAAGATTTTTCTAACTGTCATCAATAAGCAATGGTTTCAAATCTTAAACATGCAGTTAGTTTTCATAATTTCACAACTTAATTCAAAACGTAGTATTTAAATCGCTTTAACAGCACAGAAAATTTTAAAAGTGTTAAAATAAATCTGTAAACTTGACAAAACGTAAATCTCATGCACGTAAGATTTAATCATAAAGTTATCATAATTTTATGGCAAACTTATAATTTACTGTGAATTATTCACAGGCTACTATCATATATATATAATAAATTCCAAAAAAACTTAACTTCTTAAAGAAGACCACTATAGCTACTATAGCAAAGTTACGAAAATTTTGTAACTAATGAAATAGCGAAGAAGACTTTTTTTTATTTTGTTCTTCTCTATTTCACTTTAACTATCCTAGCTCCGTAATTTTACTACAGTAGCTACAATGAAACAGTAAAGAAGCAATTTATTTATATTTTCTCTTCTTTGTTTCACTGTAGCCACTGCAACTTCGTAATTTTACTACAGTAGCTACAGTATGTTAACATGATGAACAGGTCGCCAACGTCGACCCTTGTAGAGAACCTCGAGAAGACGGCGACAACGAGGCAGGTGCTAGGAAGCAACGACGCAAGAAGTGGCTAGTCATGAGAGACAGAGAGAAATGTTCACGCCAAAACACAGTTTAACCTTGTTAATATAGAACGCCACATGGTATAAATAAAATTTCTCATCTAAACTCAACTCTCTTTTTTCTCTTTTCCCTATATGATCTCTCTCTCCACAAATAAAATTCATCATTTAAATCTAATTATTTCTTTCTCTCTCTATCCTCCTTGATCTCTCTCTCCTCCACACTCCACATAAAAATCACCCGTTATATAGACTCTTCAATCTCTAGCTCTAAAACTAAAATTAGTTATTTATTTTAAAATATCATAACTATATAATTAAAAAAAATACTATTTATTCAAAATTAAAAACATCCCGTTCATGACGCAAACATAGAACTATATTTTATTATTAAAAATAGGACTCAGAACATATATTCATTAAGAAAGTAACTATATATATTCCATTTAAACATTTTATTCTTGGTTCTATATCCTATTTAAAACAAACACACAAAAAATCTAAAAACTTCCCGTGCACGGATATGCAACTAGTAAGATCTAAACCTGTGATCTCATCCTGACGTGCATGAAAGGTTTAACCACTAGACTACTCCTTGATGCATGAGATGAGGGCACTTTCCAAGACGTTCCGGAAAGAAAAGAGTTTATTTTGTTGGGAAAAATGGAACGAGACAGGCCCCTGATAAGATCACAATTCACAGGGTGTTGAAGCAGTCGAAGAGGGTTTCCCAAGTTGCGATCTTGCCATTTATGTTAAATCACTAAATGACATGGAAAACAGAAACCCAAATTGATGTGATTCATCCACACGGTGGAAACAGATCAAGGAACTGCATCCGCAAAATCTATGCAAAACATAAAAGAACATGATCCAGAGCACCAGCTAGAGAAGCACAACGATGAGATTCTTCCCACACCCTGAACAAGCTAACATCTGTGGGGAAGCACTATTAAGCAATCAACATAGGAAGACTGAAGAAATAAATGCCGACGCGAAGAGATCCATGACTTGGTTAGACGAGAGGTCAGGTCGACCACCGTTTCCGGTTGGAATTATCATATGTGACATTGAAAGGCTTTCCAGCGAGAAGGCCTTCCAGACTATATGAGATTGAAGGTAGATATAGCATGGCTCTCTCTGTGGTTTTCTATGATCAATGCTCTGGATAGGAATATGCTTACAATATGCACCGTCATAATTAATCTGCGTGCATTCACGGGAACTCCACACATGACCTCAACATGGAATTCATCCAACTCAGATCACGGGCTGGATCCCACATCGACTGCATCTCAAGAACTTTTTAATACAGAGACTTTTTTTTTTTGTTTATGACATGGTTACTGGGACGCAAAATTTTGCTTTTGGGACGGGTGAACAAAGAATGGATGTAACACTCGTATATGGTAAACTAGCTCTTAAAAGATGGTACATGCCCGGGGGCGCATTTAATCTATTTTCTACCAAGAAAATTGTATGAAGCTGAACGGAGAGGAAGGCAGACGTGGTTACCACTCCCTGGCTTTACAAGATATTGGCCGATCAACATGTTGCATTTTTCCTCTCCAATTTTATTGCCTCGTAAGATGTCATTACCTCTTTAAATTTAGCCTCTGCAGCTTCTGCAATGGCATACGAGAACCCATTTTGAGAGTTGGCATATCAGATGGTAAAGATGGAAAGAGCAAACAAACGCAACTGCAAAGATTTTGAAGCCAAGGGATAGAGAAGCACTGACCTTTATTATTCTGGTTTTGATCTGGGTGATACTCCATTGCCTTTGCTCTGAAAGCAGTCTGGACATACATGATAGTGCTTTTCAGATACCATATAACAGTAAAAAGTGATGAAGGCAGGTGACCGCATGATGCATTAGGAGTTATAGACACAGCAATAAAGTTGCAAAAGTGGTTGCAACAACATGGTTGCTCGATGAATGTGTTATTTTCTAGAGGTGTGGATGATCATAAGTAAGTTTCATGACTAGACATGTAAGCTATGTAGGAAAAATTTTCAAAGTAAGGGATCTAATTGTTTCTATTCTAATTCTAATTTCAATCACAATGTATTGGAGCCTTGTGGCATTTTTCAGGAACTTATACGAAACTCAAAACCTCTATAGGGAACTTGAGACATTTTAGAGAAACTAGAAAAAATTGTGCATTGCCAAGTGCTAACATGTAGAAACATGACCTAAAATGTATTATTACACATAAAATTCATTGCAGAATGCCATTGGAGACTTTACAAAAGTAAAATGCAAAACAAAAGTTTAAATCTGATCAAAAGGAAATGCAGGTACCTTTATTTCTGCATCTGTGTAAGGCTTCGTCCTTGTCCTAAGAAGGGAAAAGCAAATTAGAGGATGCATATGTATCACACTAATTTCTGTAGCTCAACAAAATTTCTAGGAAGAAAGAACATATCAGAGTTTACGAGTCTTAAAAAATAGAACACACACTCGAATCACAGGCAAACACAGAAAGGAGGGGATGCACTGAAAACATATAACCTTGGATATGTAGAAACTTACTCAGCAAAAGCTGAGCTAAATTGGAGCACTGCTACCCAAGTAAACTCATGCAACAATAGTAAGAAAATAGAGGCTAAAGGTAAAAGGTTTACATAGAATAGGAGAAGGCTAAGAAATTCAACTTAGCTAAACATTTTGATCATGTATCAAATGTTTTTTCTTTTTCCTTTGTACATTTCCCTTGCAGTATTCTTCACATGTTCAAGTGACTGAATCACCTTTTAATCCCCAATTTGCTTGTATTTTGATTATCTAATTCAATCACTATGACTGGCTTGCACAAGCTGTGGATGGCATTAACATAATGTGTTGCTATACAGGTAAGAAACAGAAGATACCAATCATGTTTTCCAGTGAGTTTTGTGTGGGATGTGGGGAAGCATCCTTTCTCTAGAATTCACTGTGTGCAATATTTCCCACTACAGTGAGTCAACTATCCTTACAGTTTAATCTCTCATGGGGTCTCAAGGGCTGGCAACTGTAATTCTACACAGGTTTAGTTTCAGATAATTTACACGGAGTTCCAGAAGCACCACTTGTGGGCAAACCATTTGAGATGCACAATTCTATCACATATCATCCACAATGTATATTGGAGGATAGTAACCGACTTAAAGTATTTTCTATTACTATATATCAAGAAAAGAAGTATTAAGTTGCTAGTGGCATGTCACTTAATAGTTAATTATTTTAATTCCCAATAGCTGACGACAATTGACAATATTGAGTTACTACTTGCTAGTGACATGTCACTTAATGGTTCATAATCTTAATCTTCAATAGTTTACTAATTTGGCCCCTTCTTCTCTTTCTTAAGTTTTCCTTATCTTCTTTCTCATATTCTCATGCCACCTTTTAAAACAAGAAAGAAAAGAAATATTTCTTTCCTTCTGATTCTGTGGAGTTACAGCTTAATTCTGCTTCTGTCTCAGGATAAATACAGCCACCCCAAACATGATACCATATACATAAATCCCTGAGATGACATGGCTTCACTAGCCAAACAAACCAGATGAGAACCAGTTAGGGACCAGTCCTCTCCTTCCAGTTCTAATGATGAATTGCATTGTTTTGCATAACATTTGTGAGATAAACATTCAACCAAGTAGAATCCAGGCTGAACATGCCTAAACCACCTGTGAAGCAGGATTAAAACAACCAACTAATCTGAAGGCACTGAACCAGATGAACCAGCCATCTGTCATTTTTTTAGAAGAATGAAAATGCCACAGTACTATGGGGGAAAAAAACATTGTACTTCTCATTTCCTCAGAAAAATATTGGGGTAAAAGAGATTGCAGTACATGCAATGAACAGTAGTAGTACACACCGACAGATTCTTGCACATTGTATGTCTGTTTAGCAGGAGAGAGGGTTTGATCATTTGTATAAAGCAACAAACATGAGCAAAACATAGTGCATATCTAGATACCTGTCAAGACCCAGGACAGAGTAGTGATGTGACATTGTATAATTGCCAGTATAACTATGATTAGCACCAGATTTGGCTCTTTGGTCCCTTTGTTCTTTGTAAGTTGTATCCGTTTTCCAATACCAGTCATCTCGTTGAAAATGCTGGTGATAACCACTAGCATCATGTTCTCTCCAACTCTCATAGCTTCTGTTGTACTTATTCCTTTCTCTGTTGAATACACTTTGCATCCGCCTTATACGTTCCTAAGCAATGAGGTGCAAAGTTACTAAAAACAAGCACAGGCAGATGGGAAAAATTTTCAGTTACTACACAAACAGGAACCAGCATCATCAAAAATAATGGGAATCTAAGGAAGACACAATTCCAACCATCCACAGCATAAGTAACAAAAATTACCATCATAAGAATATTTTATTCTTTCCCTAGATTACTAAGGTGATCACATTCAGAAAGTTAATAACTAGGCATTACAACAGCTAGATTAACTTTTACATGCTAAAGAGTATAATGAGCATCAATCTTGTTGTGTGATAAATTATAGGGAATTTTGTTATAATAATCTATTTAAAAAATATTTACATAAATATGCCAAGGTCCAACATATTTACAAATCTATGCCTCTCACTTACACTGATTCAGTGTAACTTACACACTTTTTCTGCAGCTTATACACTTTCTCTACAACTTATACAATTTCAGTGCAACTTACACTGATTCAGTGTAGCTTACACACATAGAAAACGTGTAAGTTACACTGAGTTAGTGTAAGCTGCAGAGAAATTGTGTAAGTTACACTGAATCAGTGTAAGTGGGAGACAGATATTTGTAAATATGTTAAACTCGGGCATATTTGTGTAAATATTTTTTAAAATAAGATTATTTAAAAAAAAATCCCTAAATTATATCATTCAGATGTTCAGCAATGAAGATTACAACATCTATGCTATGCGTTTTTGTGTAAGTTACTAGTCCATCTTCAGGAAGAATAAAACAAAAGTGAAAATTAAGAAAGAAAAGAGGTTAACCACTCTCTCCATTTCCTCCTCGTACGCCTCTTGCAACCGACGATTATACCTCCTCCAAGCTTCCTCTCTAAAGCCTCCATAACTTGAACTACCGGTCGCATTTTTCCATGATGCAAACGGTTGCGACTTCAACTTGTTGATGTACATGTGTTGTTGAACAAGTGAGTTAAAATGTTCATCTCATGTATTACCAATTGATCCTTACTATGGGTGGAAAGGTTAATTATGAGTACCTGGGACCAAACGAAATCAACAGACCTCCGCAGCTGACCAACCTGCCACCAGCAACCAATCAGATAAATGCTTATTCCAGATCCTCATAAAAAGACAAAAGTAAATGAAAATTCTAAATAAACGAAAAAAAAGGTCCATTTGATATAAGATCAAGGTTCAAGAACAAGGAGATCGGGGCCGGATCGGCCAGCCAAAAACCGATCGGATCGGCCGATCCCGATCCTGGCTGAGCCAGGTGTGGCAGGATTGACCCCTTATAAAATTGTAAAAAATTAGAAAAAAAAGAAAAACATAAGGATTGCATTTATTAACTGAAATACATCAATATAAAGTGTATGATACGATCATATTAATGTATAAACACAATCAATATGTATATCAATCATACAAGTGTGAAGTGTATACTAATGTACAATATCTTATTTACCTAAACATCATTTAAGTAAATATTAGTATTTGTAGTTTCATTTATTTAAGATGTTACATGTAAATAAGAAAGTACCCCCCATTTGAATCTAATAAAAATATCAAAAAAATCATATCTCTTACCAATAAAAAGTCAACTCTCCCATCCAAGAAGAAAATCGCGATTTTGGTGATTCCATCAAAATAACGTCTTTCTAATCCTTCATAATTTGATCTATCTACAAATTTCATAATTCAAATAAATCCAATAGAATACTAAAAATTCAAAGTCCGGTGAAAAAAGTCAAACATGTATGAGACTTCTCCAAGAGAGTCACTCTCCTACTGACCAGGATTTAGTTGTTGTCAATAGGAGAGTGACTCCCTTGGAGAAGTCACATGCACGTTTGACTTTTTCACCGACTTTGAATTTTTAGTGTTCTATTGGGTTTATTTGAATTATGAAATTTTTAGATAAGTCAAATTACGATGAATTAGAAAGACGCTATTTTGATAGAATCACCAAAATCACGATTTTCTTCTTGGATGTGAGAGTTGACTTTTTATTAGTAAGAGATATGATTTTTTTGATAATTTTATTAGATTTAAATAAAATAATTCATTATTTACAGGTAATATCTTAAGTATATGAAACTACAAATAATAGCATTTACTTAAATGATGTTCAAGCCTGAAATCGACCTGGACTCAACCCCTGGCAAGGTTACCCCGAATCGGATCGGTCGGCCCAAAACCGATTTAAATCGACCGATCCGATCCCGATCCGAACGATTTTTGATACCCTGTACAAGATCAACGTGCTCTCGACAGACACAACAGACATACGAGTAGGTTAGTATCTGTGGAGGGGGGATTTAGTCCCACGGAGAGAGTTAGAATAAGTGTGTTTAAAAGGACACTTGAGCATCTCCCCCAAGAGGGTCCTTTTCCAAGAGAAAAAGATAAAACCCGAAAAGGGGACAATACTTCTTTTGCGGGGGGGGGGGGGGGGGGGGGGGGGGGGGGGACTCATGGAATTTCACACCTCTTCAATGGCGTCGTCTATGGAAAACGAGACAAAAGGCTATGGACCCTACTAAACACCCGAGCGACTGAAGCGTCCGAGTGAGAGGCCAGCTGTGAGTCCAAAACACCCAGGTGACTGAGCGACGGAACATCGACATGCCCGGGTGAGAGGCCGGCTATGAGCCCAGGCTACCGATCGACCGAACACTCAGGTGAAACGGCGGGCCATATGTCCCCTACTGCACACCTTTATCCTCACTGAAGGGGGCTGTGCAGGGGGGGGGGGGATTCAGTCCCACATCATAGTCAGAATAAGTGTGCTTAAAAGAAGGACACTTCTGTACCAAATATATGAGACGCTCATCAAAAACGCAAAGTCCTAAGTAGCAGTAGGTTAGCTTAACATAAACCTAATTCAGCCAAACCACGATATGACAGGAAAAAGAGGGGCGACAAGCATCTCTAAAACTTAACCAAGCCCGTAGAGGAATCCAATACTCCTGTACCCCAATGCCCTCACTTCAGAAGAGATGCCAGTGAAAGCTGGCAACAAAAAGACAAACTTTTCACATATTACATCCCTGGTCTTGCGATAAGAAGAAAATTTTCGATTTGCACAATCTTAGTCCAGAAGGTCTCGAAAATCTAGCTCAAATTTGAAAACTCTAGTCATGCAGACTGCAATATCCTGGGCTAACGGAGATCACTAATTCTCCGATTTTGATGTACAAGAGCTATAGTATCCAATTAATACGTATAACCAAAAGATGCGAGAAAAGAACATGAGATCCCTAGATCCTAATTCTTGCTTCGCCCCCTCCAATTCCGGCACAGGCACACCCAATCCCAGTACATACACGCAGAAGAAAGATAACGAGCAATCGCAGGAGATAGGTACGGCGTATGTGGTGGCGGTGGCGCCAATCAAAGCGAAGGCAACGATGGCCCAAGCCTTGGGCCCTTCCTCCCTCTCCTCCGCCCGCCACGGCGTCGCCCTACTCCCGCCGCCTCGTTCGACGCCGTCCCCCTCGCCGTCGCGCCTCCTCTGATCCTCAGGCAGCATGCCTCCAATCAGGGTGCCTTCCCCCCCGGCGATCGACACCGGCGACGGCAGGACGAAAACATCAAAACAGCATGCTTTGCCGGACTAAATGGCGAAGAAGAAGAAGAAGAAGAAGAAGAAATCCTTCTCCGGCGGCACCGGGTGCTAGATCACCGCACCGTCGTCTCCTTCCTCGCGGTCGCTAGCCTTCTTTGAAACAACCGAGTAGTCTCCCGACTCTCCTACATCCCCTCCTCGCTCTTGCCTCCTTCGACGCCCGGAAGTCCCATTTCTCTTATTTTCTTTTTCTACTCTTCTGTGCGCGCCGCCTGCGCAGGCCACTCGTCTGCGGCGTCATCCGTGAATCGTGGCGCGCAATGATTGGTGGGACGCATTGGCGCACAAAGAATAGTTGGATGAGATAGTTCAACATTTTTTTCCTTCATCTAAAACAATAATTAACAACAAAAAAAATACTACGTGTCAAAAAAAAACAAAAAAAAATACAATTTAAAAAACTTCCCTCATTAGACACTGTCACCACAAATCTATGAATCTAATTTGGGTTGATAAATTTTTAAGTAATATAAGTTGAGAGATTTGAACCTATATCGCTAAAGTATATTTACAGAATTTTAATCACTTTAGTTATTCTTTGCATACTTGAGCTGATATATAATTATTACTATGAATTATTTTTAACTTTTATTATAAAAATAACTTTTTATAAGTTAAAATTTTGATGGGGGCCAAAAATAATTATTGTGGAGGGCTAGAGCCCACCCTTAATAGGCCACGTTTGTTCTACACTTCTACTCGATCCATCAAGGTAGGAGCACAGAGACCATGTCCAGTCATCGCTCTGCTTCATGAAAGTGTCTCACATTGAAGGAATTGCATAGGCCAGACCCACTAGAGCCCAATCTCTACAGCACTTGGCTCACTAGTATCTAGTCCAAAGTAAGAGGAAGTAGCCAGTGGATTCATTGTCTCCAAATGACTCTCCACTCACTAAGGTCAAGTCATTAATCTCCTAAGCCGCAATAAAACTAGCCCCTTCAACGCTAACGACACAACCACATCCGCAACCAAACATGTCTTTTTATAGTGTTATGGGTGAGGCCTAGCCAGCTACCCAACATGTCTTTACCATGTTAAGAGATGGCCTCTCACCTACCCATAGTCTCCCCTCTCCTCTAGAGATTAGGGGTAGCAACATGGCTTCATCAATGCCTCGTGGGCAAGGCTCGGCAGCACTCTAACCCTCATTTGACAGTATGTTGATTTGACATGTACCATCAACTACCTCCAGCGGCCAAGCATCACAGTCTAGGAATGGGTAGCAGACTTGGAAGCCCCTTGACACACATTTAAAAGATGACGAATAATGGACAAGGGAGGTAAGCAAACTTTGATGCACAAGGGGACCTATACTCTCACTCTCGATTCGTGCACCTGATTTCGACTAGTTCTCTGACTTGAACGTCGGATGATTCTCCTTTGGGATTACTCTCAAAGCCCTTTAATTATTCTCATTAGCTATAGGTGTAAGCAACATTATCCTCGTCAACAAAATCTAAGAGTTGTGAAGATTAGATTATGAGAGTTGCTCAATCGCTTATCGACTTTTACAATTATATACTTAAAATAGAGAAAAATTAACTCGATTCTGCAAAATACCTATCTTTGCATGTGTTATCACATGTTTTTGAACTCACTAATCGCAAGGTATTGGACCCTTGTATTTCTATGCAAAAAAAATATACTTAAAATAAAGAAAAATTAACTCTATTATGCAAAATACCTATCCTTTCATGTGTTATCACATGTTTTTGGACTGACTAATCGCAAGATATTGGACGCTTGTATTTTTATGCAAAAAATATTTAATTAATACTTGTGTAGGGTGATATTTTTATGATTATATATAAGAGTGGTATTTTCTCCTGAAAGAATGTTTTTTTTCTCAAAGTAATCCTTTTGCTACATCTCTATTAGCTAGGTTGATTTTTCGTTTCTGACTCTAGGACATGTTGGGATGCAAGTCATAAATATATTTAGATTTAACAAGAATTTATTTTATGAAACTTATTTAACATTTATCATGACTTTGCTTTATCTTATAATTAGTTGAGCATATGTGTGATGCACGGTGATTGTTTATAAAAAAAATTTAAATAAAAAAAATATTTATAATGATATATAATATTTTAAAATTTTGAATATCCTAGATTTTTCATACTTACCCTAATATTTTTTTGTAAGACCTATAATTAAAATAGATAAAGGTCAGTAGTACTATGTCTTGTTCTAGTATGTAGTGTTTCAGTTGAAAGTACTACACTACCAAATAAATAAAGGTCATTAAGACTCCTGTGGCATGGAATGTAGACTATTGCTCCTAATATGCAATTATAATTCCAAATGTCTTTTAATGTATAAAACTAAAATTCTATACAGTAGTAACAGCAAAGATAGAATATTTGTTCAACCTTTATTGCAATGATGACTACAATGATGCCCTTTCTAACTTATTTGGTTGTTTCTTTGGTATTGCTTCATATTATAGTATTTGTTTAATGGTGTAACGTCCCTCTCAAATCCGGTATAGTCATATCGACTTACATCGGATTTGAGAAAGACATTGCAGTGGGAACGTACCCAACATTAGCATGTAACAAATACTTGGTTGAGTTATACATAATAGAATGACAATATAACAACGGAAGATAAAATCTATTTTCATCAACTTAATATCCAACACCATAGCCTGTATAAAAGTAAATGTCCAACATAACATGAAATAGGAAGACATAACCAGTCCAACGAAAATTTAACAAGTTCCATTACATCAATCATCACGTACATAAATCTCTCGACACACTCAAATCTAATCCTCCTGCTCGAGAATGGACAATTTCTTCAATCACAAGATCCTCAGCCTCACCTAAAATGTTGACAAATATGAGTCTACACAGACCTAGCAAGTAAACAATATCAATGCTCATAGTCTACATATACATTAAACTTAAATCAATGTGTTATCATATGACTATACTCATTCATACACATTACATATTCATGACCCTATCATTTTCTCATTCTAGCATAACCATTTCTACGTTGACATGAACACCATATAATTATATAGCTATCTAGCATTCAACATAAGCATGAGGTTGATTATATCAATCTGAAGCAATCATGTATGCATGATCCTACATATTGTCATGATTCTAGAATCATCATTTATCATGTGCTTGCAGAAAGGGTAACAATCATAATTAAATATATTTTAGATTAACAAAAAGCACTAAACTTTTGTATACAAGTCTAATTTAGCAATATTTCATGTACATTCACGTAGCATTCATTCATTTCAGAAATGGCGATTTTCATTCATGTAGCAATCATTCACTCTTTCAACTGGTTTACAATAACAGTGTTAAGAATTGCCAAGACAACTCTAACCACCACTAGAAGTCAATCATTCAACTATTCATTCACTTATCATAGGCAAGGGTGAATAAGTTTTGATTATTGCGTAAAACTAGGGAAAGTCCTCCCCACCCCATTGCCCTTGGAGCCATGTAATCATGTAAGTAAACCATCACCATAGGGGCGCTGCTATGATTTAGTTTCATGTAATATCTCTATGGTGGCAGTGTCTTATAGGTAAATTTTGATACCATTCGTTCATGTAGGAGTTCACATCATTTTCATTGTACTCATTCTCACATGTTTAAAGCATAAACCACATATCCACATGTTCGGATCTAAACTCTCAATTTGTTATAGCATACTCTATTCAAAGGTTCAGGATCTATCATGATATGAAATCAACTTTTACATGCATTTACATAATTTCGGTTTTCATAAACTTAAAGCGTTTGTATTCAAAACTATGAACTTTCTGTACATAGCTTAGAACTAAGTGAAATTTTAACTGTAACATGCTTCTAATATATATAATGAAATCATAATTTTCATATTTTTATGACATGCAACATTATTTATAAAATTTAAACAGCGATTTTGGAAACAATAGCACATGAATCCAGAATTTATGTGGAGGTCAATACTTGCTGTCAGGAAGACCAAACTAGCCTGCTCAGACCTGAAATACTTTCAGTCATGCTATTTAACAAATTTATTGCTATACATGCTTGCTCAGAAATCAAAATAACCATTAAACCATTCTTCATTCAATATATTCAGAACTTAAAATAAATCGTTTTGAATAAAACCCTTGTTCATAAAATCAGGAACTAGTCACAGACCTATCTGGAAACATGACAAAACTACCAAAAATCTGAAATCATGCATTCGTTCATATATCATTCCATTTAGAAGAAATAGAGAAACTGCAAGAATGAACTTGACAACAGCATCAGCTGTCGTTGACATAGGGTAAACTACAAATAGATGTTGTCATCAACATGGGCTAGTGGCAAGGTCAGTTGCCGTTAACCTGAACTTAGCGGCATAGAAGATTTCCGTTAAGTTTCACCGAACAAAGAATTCATAAAATAGCACATAAAATGACAAAGGAAAAACCTCCTCGTTGAACCCGTAGATAAATTTGTAAAAACCCAGTAAAATCATAACCTATAGAACCTATGACCATGAAGCAAAACGCTTGGTTACTTGCCTCAACAACTCCACAAATCGTCAGATTAAGGTCAAAGAAGCTCACCTTGTTCAAGCAAGACGACGTCCCTTCCTCGCTTCAATCTAAACTCTAAAGCCTTCTAGACGTCGATGCCTCATCCACACAACACTTCCTCAGGTCCAGAGGGACCTTCTTCTAGCACGAACCAGCCCACAAAACCCTCATTGGACAGATAACACTCTCGCAAGGAAAACCTCTTTTCTAAGGAAACCCTAAGCTAAATGAGGCTTCAACCGGCCAGATATGGGGTTATCAACATAACTCCGCGATCTAGACACCTAATCCTAACCATCCACTTCAAAATGCCTAAATCCTACAGCCCAAAACGTGCACGGATCATTGCCATAACCACTGCAAAAATCTTGGCAAAAATAGGGAAAGAGATATTGGCATCAACATAATTGTTGTTGAACCAGAGTTAACGGCATTCGATGGTGCCGTCGGGAAAATAGAAATCTAGAAATTCTATAATTTGCACAGAGTAGACGACAATGTTCATTGCTGTTGAAATGAAGTTAACGACACTCAACTATGTCGTCAAATGGTGGTTGACGGCGCACTGTCTTGCCGTTAAGTTCACACCTGCAGACCAGAAGCATAACAATAGTAGAACTTCATCTTAGCAAACACAATTTAGAAATAAAAATGCAGTCAAATTTCTAGGACACTACAAATGGCATACCTATGAAGTTATGTTGAGTGATGAGTCATGGTTTGCATAATCTGTCTTAATAGCATTAGTTTATGTTAAACCATCTTTTTTTACGAAGAAGGTGACTATCAAGAAGTTTGAAAATATTGATAGAATGGGAAATGAATCTAGCATCTGAGCATAAAAGGTGTACATCAAAACTTCAGTGCATATGTTCATGCTTTCATTTATATAAATAATCCTTACTTCCTCTCTTGTTTCTTTTTTTTGTTACAAATGAGGTACTTGAAAGAGGTGATATTTCATGAGCTTGTCCATCGTCTAAAATTATCCAAAAGATATAAAGACATTTTATATGAGCTTGAATGAAGATGGAAAGACAGTAGCTCTAAACTAATCCGCTGTTGAGAATCATGAATGATAATAGATACCTAACTACCAATTAGGATTCTCTTGGTCACAGTAGTTTGATTGATCCTTAGGCATGAGACACCAATAATGTCTTACATGATGATCTATATACTTCAACGTCAGGTTTATAGGTCCACTCTCTACAAGTTCAATAGAATCTGACAATCAAGTAAAAGGCAAATCATGTAAATGCAACTAAGTTGTCAACATGGAATCATTCATTCTTAGTATCATGAGAAAGAATGTCCCTCAGAGTTATACTCAAGAAATCTCTGGCCAATGTTACTCGATTTAGAAGAAAGGAGTTTCTGACACATCTGAATCAGAGTAGGACTTAGATCTCACCACACATACGGCTTGACAATATGCCATTCCTATTTGCGGAGTTTAGGACATTGCTTGAATAAAGGATTATAGTCACATGGGAGCCGTGGACTTGCAAGTTCTAATGAATTGTGGATCCCTTATATCGTTTGGAGGCCATGGTACGTTGCTTGGTGTGATCCATGATTGATGGATTGAAGTGAATTAATTAGGTGATAATTAATTCACTAAGTGCGAAGGTGTTTCAAAGTTATTGGTTCATAGCCAGCCTGATATTAGGTAAAGAAGGTCACACACATTAAAGTGGTGGATAAGATGGTAGTGGAGTAAATATGTGATATTTATTTAGCCTTATTTCTAAGTACATGACTCAGAATTGTCACACAAGTCTGTTGTTAGATTATCTAACCAGTCCAATTCAGATTTAGAATGTTGGGCCAAGCCCACTGGAAGATAATAATTCAATCCAAGTGTGAATAGGACCAACTAAGAAGACCCAATGTGAACAAGACCCATGGACAATTTGGTTCAAGTCAGAAATTAGCCAACACTATAAATAGAGAGGTAAACCCAACTCTTGGCCAATCATCAAGTTTGGGTCATTGCCTCTCTTCCTCTCTCCCTTCTCTCTCTTTACCTTAAGGTGGGAGGTGCACTCTCCTCTCTTCTACATTAGATATAAGAAGTCGTGCGTGGGAAAGACCGAGGTGTAAGGCGTCTTCATCAACTGCTCTTGTGGATATCGCTAGAGGTCATATGCATGTGCGACTTTGATCTACAAAGAACTGTTGCATCAACATAAGGATATCCATGGTCTCTGCAAGGTGAAGATTAGATCTTCGCTTTCTTGCTTAGTTGCTCATACCTCGTAGCATTCGTAGAAGAAAATCTCATTTGAAAATGTTTTAAATTTCTTTATATTTTCGCCCTATCAAGATTTCTTTATAGAAGGATGGGATCTATAATATCCTTCTTTTGGTTAGCCACCTTCTGATGAAGGTAGCGACGTATGGGCCGTCGCCTTCTGAAGGCGATGAGGTGGCTGTCGCGTTTTGGTTGGGAACGCGACAGGCATGTCGTCGCGTTCAACCTTCTGACCCCCAGCATTCAGTTTTGTCATCTTGTTGTCTATCGGGACAGTTGGGACAAGTGTAACCCCTGACAATAAATGTGACATGTCAGGTGTCACATTCATGGTGTCAGGTCTGCGAGGATGACACGGCGGATCCATTGGTCAGGTCTGACCATGAACTTGGGGTCGCGATAGATTAGCCGTCACGTTAAGTAAGTGAACGTGACAGGTAAGTTGTCGCATTCTCAGATCTGTGGCCTATTTGTGCAAGGCCAGTGGATCTCCCCCTTTCTTTCCCTCTTCTTCCTCTTCCTTCCTTCCTCCGACCCCTCTGTGTGTGTTTCCTCTGTGGGGAGATTGTGAGGGTGTGTGTGAGGAGAGGTGTGGTTTCTTCCTCGGCGTGGTGTCCTTCTCCGGCGTGGCGTGCTCTTCTTAGTGGCCTGACCTCTCCTTCAGTGTGTAGGAGGTCGTGGCCTTCTCGTGGACGGCGTGAGCGTGGAGCTTGGAGCGAGGAGGAGGTGGCCATGCACACGAGAAGACCACAACAGGTTGGCTCTTCATTTTAAGGTAGGGACCCTTGCCTTCCCCCTAGTTCTATCATGATAGGGCTTCCAAACCCCTTTTCCAAGCTAGTAGAAGCATGCTAGGATTGTGGTTGCTTGTTTGGTTTAATGTTGTTTGAGTTGGGGGTTGGGTTTGTGTGCTCCCTCATGCTTGCATGTGAGGTTTTTGGAGTGTAGATGCATATCATTGACATGCATGGGTGTGAATGAGGGTGGTTTGTGTAACGTAGCGCGTTTTCGGATCTTCACGGATCGTGGATTAGTGGTAGTTCGGATCTGTGTTTATTGGTTTTGGTGTGGTGCTCATGGCCAATATGGGGTCAATGGGCCTTGGTTGTGGTTTCCGCGTGTTGTGTGGAGCTTAGTGGGCCGGCAGGTTAGGTCCGTAGTGCCCGTTGGTTCACAGAGTGTGAACGCGACGGTGGTGAAGGCCGCGTTATGAACGCGTCAGTATCGGGGGTCGCGTTCAGGTTGCCGTTGTTTGGTGCCGACGTCTGCATGTGCGCCGCGTGTCGCGCATGGAGTGGAGCTGCTGACGTCTGGAGTGCTAACGCGACGCTTGAGGCTGTCACGATCTGGTCGCGGTGGTTATCTGTGTCGCGTTAGTAACCGCTGTTCGGTTTTTAAAAAGGGTTTAGCCGAACAGAGCAGGGGAGGCTCTGCTCTACCCAGGGGGGAGCTGCTGCGGCTCTGTTGGGCGATTAGGCATTTCGGAGGAGTTCTCGTCGCGCTCTCGACGCGAGGACGTTGCATGGAGCGGGGAGACGGACGTCATGCCATAGCCAGTTTGGGTGTTCTTCGTGAAGGTAGGGAGTCTACCATGATTGATGCGTGGATGGTGGTGATGTGTATTCGAAGGTTTAATGCTTTATGAACAATAGAGAGCATGCTAGGTTATCATTAAAGCATGAAAATCGGGAATTAATGTGGTTTGCATGGAAATCCAGAGATGGTTCTCGGATTAGGGTTTTTACCTGGTAAGGCGACGGCCTAGGGTGTCGCGACATGTTTGCGATAGCCCGATCTGTCGCATTAGAGTTTCTGTCGCGGTGTATATGTGGGTCGCGATCTGATGACGGCCCAGGTTCCTATCGCGGTTCGTCGGGGTGTCGCGACCAGGTCGCGGTAGGCCGCTCTGCCGCAACAACGTTTCTTGTTGTGCCATATCGTAGTGTCGCGATCAGATGGCGGTCCTATCCTCTCTCGCGACAGTAACCGAAGGTTCTGCTTTGCTTGCTGTTGATGTTTTGGTATATCGATTATAGTTTAATTATTGGCTTGGCAATGCTAATGATGCCTTGGCACTTGTAGCACTCGGTGAGCGTGGTTAGTGTGCGTGTGTATGGTTTCTGTGCTAAGGGTGGTGCTCACGAAGTGAGCATGCATTTATGTGATATTTATATAGTTTGAGTATTGTGCAAGTGTATGCATGGCTAGTAGTCGATATGTGATTATTGTAGTATAGCTGGTATAGCTAGTATGAGGTGATGGGGCACTGAGGGTCAGATATGAACCTAGCCTAGTCTATGGTTGTCTTTTAAAGAGTATTACAATGATATATGTGTTAAGTTATGTGTTGCCATAGAGGTCACGGAGTGATCGATGACAGGCAAGGTGGTTGCACTGTCGTGATACGAATATGTATTAGTGTGGAATGTTTGGAGGTCACATGGTGACCAATGATAGGCAAGTGTGGTTGATTATCAGGATTATATGTATGCTTGTGTAGGATAGCTTGTGGGTCATAAAGTGACCAGGTCAAGCTAATCCTTACGTTTGTATCGTGGATTGTAATAAAGAATATATAAGTATATCGTGGTTTGTGCATTGCTGAGTTTGTGGTCCGACGCCTATTCCGGAATGCCTCTTCAATTGGGAGCCCCAGGTTTTGTGTGAGCCAGGCACGTGAGTGTGCTCGGGGGCGTGTCCCGGTGCAGTGGTACCGTTGAGGTCTTGTCGTGTCTTCCTGGACCCCTCACTCTCGGGGAGAGTTTTCGCCGACTGAGGGAAAGACGGCAGTGGGACAGTGACTTGTGAGAGTGTGTTTAGTCACTTGTAGCGCGCTCGTAGCTGGAGGTTACGGACACCAGTAGACGTACTGGTCCCAAGCTAGTCATGTTTACCAGGCCTAACTTTAGAGAGATCGGGCCAGAGTTTCTAAAGGTGTCAGGCATGGGCCTGCAGGGTGTGTGACCTGTAGGTTGTGGTGGTTTGGTTGGACTCACAGTTCTGGCTTTACTTGTGTTGTGGAGCTGCAGTTGGACCTTTCGTCCGTGACTGCGAGACTGAGAGGTGTCTTGTGTTGTGTTGCCGGGTTGGATACTGGTGTCATAAAACAGTAGTCTGTCCGTATGGTGGCGTCGTGTTTCCGGCTCGTGCTTTGCTATTGGTTAGCGTGTGTTAGTTCTGGTTTTCTGCGTTGAGGTGTGCCATGGTGTTGGCACAATTGTTGTTGTAGTTGGTGAGCGGTGACTCACTAGTTGGTTGACTGGTTTTGGTGTGCCCTAGTGGTGGCACAGTTGTGTTATGAATTTGCCATAATGAGGGTCTTGTGTTGGCACTGGTTTATGATTGTTTTCCGTGGTGGTACCTCGTGGTGGTGGGTACTTGTACCCTCTGGGGGTATTGGTTTCTCGTGGTACTTGTGTACCAGTCTGTTTGTGGTGAGGTGGAGGTCGTGCGGTGAGACCTTCCACTTGTAGTGTTTACCATTTCTGGGTAAGTGTCCGAATATGATTAGTATGTGATGGATTGGCAACGTGGTAGCCAGTCCTGTTATTTAGATGTGATATTCGATACATCGTGATTTAAGGGTATAAAGGATTAGCTCTTGGTTAGCAATCCTGATTCCCATGTGTGTTGGAGGCTTGCCAGTGAAGCTAGTAGCTTAGGCAATGCTTTGCCTGTGTGCTTACAGCTTAGGCGACATGTTGTGATGGTGGTGTGCCTGTGAGGCTTGTGGCCTAGGCTTTTAGTTATTGAGTGGATTAATGGTGTTGTTGTCTCTTCGTCTTTCCGAGATTGCAGCAACTGAGTTAATTGTGTTTAATAATTGTTAAGTATGTCTTGTTGTGAGCATGAAATGGTTTGGCTTCTGGTGTTGCCAGTGAGACCTATTGGGGTTGAGGTTCTCCTGCGTTGAGTGTTGTTTTGGGTGGTTCCCTGCTGAGCCAGTGACTTGTTGAGGCTCACTCCCTTATAGTTCTTTTCAGGGTTTACCGTTGGTGTCGCTTGAGGAGGTGTCGTGACAGACTTGTACCACCAGCAGTAGTGTTAGTAGAGTTGTGTTTGTGCTCCCTCGGAGTATGCCCCAGGTAGTTGTACTCTCTTTAATTTGGATATGTAACAATGTAATGGGACAGTTGTAAATTGTAAATGCAGGTATGAGCACATATCCTTTCTTGTGTCTCTTACTGTTGTGGTTTGTCTTTTATAGTCTTCCTGGACAGTGTACGAGCTATCCCTTGCGAGACTTCGGTCCGTTCGCGGGAGACGGATCTGGATATGGACCCTTATTGGGTATAGATATCCAGGGCCA